>JADRCD010204206.1:0-20210 GCA_019843815.1 Montemys delectorum | reverse complement strand
AAAAAAAAAAAAAAAAGATTCAAATATGTGCTGTCTTCAAGATACTTATATAACTAAAAAAGACAGCAACATCTAAAAGCCAAGGCTGGAAATCAACCTACCAACAAACAGATGCTATATGCTGTTATATCTCATATCTGATAAAGTAGACTTCAAAAGAAAACTGGTTAGAAAATAAAGAGGGCCACTATATGTAGATATAGGGCACCATTCTCCAAGAAGATAGAGCAATTGTAAATATTTATGCACCAGATATGTGTGCTCTCAATTGCACAGAACAAACACAGAACGTCACAGATGTCCAGCTACAGCAGTGGGAACCTTTAATATTTCACCCACATATTTTCCAAATTAACAGTCATCAAGGAAACTTCAGGGCTAAATTATACCATAGATCAATCGAGTTTAACAGGTGGCTACAGAGGAGGCCACCCAACAGATAGGGAGTCTATACAAGGAAATAAAGGAATGAAGAGCTCCTTTGATGATCAGGCCACAGTGAAATAAAAGTAGAAATCAGTAGCAAGAGAGCAAAGGGGACTGAACTCTATGCCTTTCTTCTTTGAAGAGATCATGAGAAAACTGTAAAAGGCCTAGAATCAAATTAAAATCCTAGAACAGCCTACTAGAACCCTTGGGATGCAGTTGTAACAGGAAACTCTATGTGTGTTTGGTTTTTAAGGTCAGAGGGATCTCAAATAAATAATGTGATGACACATCTAAAGACCTGAAGGTAGGAATAGAAATCCAAGTGCTGTACAAAGCAAGAAATAGAGATTAGGGGGAATTAGTGAGACTGAGGGAGGGAAAGGAGCAACACATGGAGTCAGCCTGACAAACTCCTAGGTAATCTACTGAGGGGGGAGGGGAGGGGAGAGAGAGAGAGAGAGAGAGAGAGAGAGAGAGAGAGAGAGAGAGAGGGAATTACGTATGAGAACAACAATCTTGAATAAAACCCAAAAGATCATTTCTTTGAGAACCTATATTTCAAAAATCTGAAGAACCTAGGAAAGAGACAAATTTCTAATGACTCAAACCTACCAAAATTAAATCCAGAAGGCATAAACAATTAAAATAACCCCAGGGCAGGCAATGAGACTGAGAAGTAATTAAAATTCTCCTGGAAATAAAAAAGAGGAGGCTTAGAATGGTGGGGTTCTCTTTTGCACTCTACTACACTTTCAAGCAGGAGCCAACCAGCACTTCTCAAACTGTTCTTGGTAGAAAGGGAGGGACACTGCCAGACCCATCCTGAGAAGCCAGTGTCAGCCTGACACCAAACCAGATAAAGACACAAAACAAACAAGCCTAGAGACCAAATTTTTTTTCCCAACAAAAAGGTTAAAAACTGAGTTTTAAAACACATTAAGAAAATCATAAATTAAGACCAAATTGGTTTCATCCCAGGAATGCAAATTATACAATCTTGAACATGTAAGTATTTAAAAATAGAGTCCCCAAAGATGTAAAGCAATCTGTAACTAAATTACTACGAAGACAAACTGACAACCTCAGTGGGAATTTATGTTTAAAACTCAGAACAGAAACATAAAGTGATTAATAAGAAAAATAAAAAGTTAAACATTAACAAGTTCCACAGATCTGGAGAGTTTTGCAGGAACAGGGAAATGGAGTTGTTCAGGTACATAGTGTCAGGTGACCGCATAGTGTCATAACTGAGAATTTAACAACATCCAAAAAGAAGCTATTCTATAAAACATGTTCTCTGCCTGCAATTTTTTAAAAGTTAGAAATCAAAGAGGAAAGAAAGTAAGAATTTCAGAATGAATAAAGAGTTTTTCAGCATAGGCTATAATGAGGGTCTCTCAAGTATATCATTCTGTTCAAATTTACTGCATTATACACACATAACTTGTTTAACATCTCATATGGGAAGCCTTCACAATAAAGTGGTTTTTTAAAAAAACAAAACAGAAACAAGTTATATACCGTTCTCTATACATTCATCTACTTAAAAAAATAATAAAATGTGCTTTAAAAGTGTTTGATAAGAAAAAAATACCTCCAAATAACCCCGTGGGATGGGGAAAGAAATTATGGAAATTAAAATTCTATTGGAATTTTCTCTCTGGTGACTTTCTAAAGTGGGACCAGCCGGGAGGCACAGGCTTCACACAGGCCTGGACAGGATCCTGTCTACCTCCATCTACACTTCGGAATTACTGTAGATCCACAGCCCTCTCTGTCCCTTCCCCTGCAAGCAAAGAGCTTGCATCTAGGGAGTGCTCTACCCTAGGGACTCCAGATGAGATCTCCATTTTCTCTCCTGTGACTTTCTAAGGCAGGACCAACCGGGAGGCACAGGCCTCACAAGTAGCAGGGCAGCTGGGACAGGATCCTTTCTATCTCCATCCACACCTAGGAGAGACAACAGATCCACAGCCTTCTCTGCACCTTTCCTGCAAGTGGAGAGCCTATCTCCAGGGAGTGCTCTGACCCCAGGACTTAGGATGGACTATTGATCCACAGCCATCTGCGCACAGGTTTTACCAGAGGAGAGCTGATCTCCCAAAGGTGCTGACACAGACTTACAGACCCACAGGAGGAACAAGCTCCAACCAGAGACAGCAAGAACATCTACCACCAGAGATCAATAGATGGTGAAAGGGAAACACAAGAAACTTACCAACAGAAACCAAGACTACTTGGCTTCATCAGAACCTAGTTCTCCCACCACAGCAAGTCCTGGATATCCCAATACACTGGAAAAGCAAGATTTGGATCTAAAATCATATCTCACAATGGTGATGGAGGAATTTACAAAGGACATAAAGAACACCCTTAAAGAAATACAGGAGATACAAAGCTCAAGTCCAAGTGGATCAGGGACCTCCACATCAAACCAGATACACTGAAAATAATAGAAAAGAAAGTGGGGAAGAATCTCGAGCACATAGGCACAGAGGAAAAATGTCCTGTCCAGAACGCCAATAGCTTATGCTCTAAGATCAAGAATTGACAAATAGGACCTCATAAAGTTGCAAAGCTTCTGTAAGGCAAAAGAAACTCTCAATAGGACAAAACGGCAACCAACAAATTGGGAAAAGATCTTTACCAACCTTATATCTGATAGAGGGCTAATACCCAATGTATACAAAGAACTCAAGAAGTTAGACTCCAGAGCACCAAATAACCCTATTAAAAATGGGGTACAAAGCTAAACAAAGAATTTTCACCTGTGGAATATGGGATGGCTGAGAAGCATCTAAAGAAATGTTCAACATCCTTAGTCATCAGGGAAATGCAAATCAAAACAACCCTGAGATTCCACCTCACACCAGTCAGAATGGCTAGGATAAAAAACTCAGGTGACAGCAGATTCTGGAGAGGTTGTGGAGAAAGAGGAACACTCCTTCATTGCTAGTGGGACTGCAAGCTGGTACAACCACTATGGAAACCAGTTTGGCGGTTCCTCCGGAAATTGGACATAGTACTACCAGAGGACCCAGCTATACCACTCCTGGGCATATACCCAGAAGATGCTCCAACATACAATAAGGACACATGCTCCACCATGCTCATAGCAGCCTCATTTATAATAGCCAGTAACTGGAAACAATCAGATGTCCCTCAACAGATGAATGGATACAGAAAATGTAGTACATCTACTCAGCTACTAAAAACAATGAATTTATGAAATTCTTAGGGGAATGGATGGATATGGAGAATATCATCCTGAGTGAGGTAACCTAATCACAAAAGAACACACATGGTATGCACTCTCTAATAAATGGATATTAGCCCAGAAGATCGGAATACATAAAGTACAATCTACAAACCACAAGAAACTCAAGAAGCAGGAAGACCAAAATGTGGATACATTATTCTTTCTTAAAAGGGGGAACAAAATACCCAAGAAAGGAGTTGCAGAGACTAACTATGGAGCAGAGACTGAAGGAAGGACAATCCAGAGACTGCTCCACCTGGCAATCCTTCCCATATTCAATCATCAAATCCAGACACTATTGTGGATGTCAGCAAGTGCTGGCTGACAGGAGCCTGATAGCTATCTCCTGAGAGGCTCTGACAGTACCCAACTAATACAGTAGAGGCTCACAGTCATCTATTGGACTGAGTACAGGGTCCCCAATGAAGGAGCTAGAGAAAGGACCCAAGGAGCTGAAGGGTTTGCAGCCCCTTAGGACGAACAACAGTATGAACTAACTAGAACCCTCAGAGCTCCCAGGGACTAAACCACTAACCAAAGAGTACACATGGTGGGACTCCTGGCTCCAGCAGCATATGTATAGTAGATGATGGCCAAGTCAGTCATCAATGGGAGGAGAGGCCCTTGGTCCTGTGAAGATTCTATGCCCCAGTATAGGGGAATGCCAGGGCCAGTAAGCAGGAGAGGGTGGGGTCATGAGCAAGGTGAGGGGGAAGGGAATAGGGGTTTGTTTTTGTTGTTGTTGGTTTTTTTTTTCTTTTTTTAGGAGGGGAAACTGGGAAAGGAGATATCACATGACATGTAAATAAAGAAAATATCTATTAAAATAATTAAAAAATAAATATATCTTTTTAAAAAAAAATTCTACTGGAACTAATGGCAGTAGGCATGCTTGGCCTTGAGGAAGGTCTTTTGAATGATGACTCAGTCATCCAGGAAGTTTTGAATTTCAGTGTGACACTTTTAACATCAGGAAGAATGGCACACTGGAATATTTGAAAGATATGGTATAAAAGAAAGGACCAACTGGACTCTAAATAAACATAATATTTCCAACTTGTCAGGCATATGATACTAAGTAAATGCTTTTAAGATTTTGAACTTTTCTTTAATGTACTGATGATATCATTGCTGTCCCTTATACAACAAATGGACCAGAAATAAATCTGGCTTTAATAACCAAACAACAGACAAACAAACAAAAATCCCAGGGTAAAATGACACATTATTCTCCATTAAAAATACTACTGTTTCTTAGTGTGCCTTGCTAGTGGCTGTCTAGAACTTCATTGATATAGTGTCCTCAGATTATCAGTTCTGAATTTAATGAGAATAATTAACATCTTTAGAGAATAAGGGCTGATAGAAGAGAGATATTTCTTAATATTCTACATCTATTGAAAAGGCTCTGTTGTTTAAGTAGAAGTAAGAAATTACTTGGAAGAGTAAAATTAACTAGAAATCCAGTCACATGTTTGCTAGCCTTTTCTTGATCAGTAAGATAATTTCATCTCCTGGAAAAGAGACAAGTTTTCTTCGTATAAGTTATTGCTTGTTGGTATGAGCTTGCAACTTTTTATGTACTGTGCACTAGGAAGTTACTAAAACAATATTTACCATTCTAGTCTATGGATAAAAGACATTGCCTACAGTTTCCAAATGTTATTGTGGAAGAAGAACATCAGGCAGGTATTTTAAGGCTAGTCAACTCCGTTCTTGAAGTTTCCATAATTTTGCATTGTGGAGACTGAAACAACTACTCAAATACTTTTTTAATTATTGTACATAGAATGTACAAGAGTTACCTTTTCTCCTCAGGTCTTTGATGGCAAAAAAGTATTGGATTTGCTAATACCAAAAAAAGGATACTTTTAAAAAAATCTCTTATTCTAAAATAAAGTATTAGTTTTGAAAGAAAGAAATTTGAAATCCTCTGAGAGTCAGTGGTGTTAAAGCACTGGTTATGATAGAATAATCTAAATTCAAAGCACAAGGGTTCCCCAAGTTGCAACTTATAGTCCAAATGTTGATTCGAAGTCTGCTGTTTGGAAGTTGCAAAGGCATTTTGCCATGGAAACAAAGTTATAAATGACAGTTGAATGTCTAAGATAGCTCACAAAAAGATTTCGTGTATGACATGTCTGAACCCAATTGTTTCAATTACAGGTTTGTAGCAGAATATAACAGAACACGAGTGGCTAATTCGAGGGCGACTTGATCAAAATCTCTCTTTTTAGTGTTGTTGGTTTGTCAAAGAAATGTTGCTACCTCTTCCTTATATCTTTTAAAGGTGTATAAGTCAGAGTCTATCACCTTTCAGTGAGAATAGTTATATGATCTCTCATAGTCCTGGAGATTGTCTTGGGACTAAAGCAAGGGCCAAAAATAGATGTTTTTCTCTGCGAGAACAATTAGTCTTGTTCCTTATACAGTGTTTTTTCCTTTTCTTTTCTTATGGGCTCATAGGCAAGTCTGTGGGGGCATCTTCTTGATTCATGATCGATGTGGAAGGCACACTGCGGGTTGTGTCATCCCTGTAGAAGATGGGCAGCTGGGCACAGGTTATGTAAGAAAGCAGGCTGAACAAGCCTTAGAAGGCAACAATTTCTATTCCCCTATTGTCTCTGCTTCAGTTCCTGCCTCCAGGTTCCTGCTCTGCTTGTGTTTTGGCCCCCCACTGATGGGCTGTAATCAGAAGCATAAAACCAGATAAACCCTTTCCTCCCCAAGTTGCTTTTAGTCAGTGTTTCATCACAGCAAACACAGAAAAAAGAAACAAAAGACACAAAAACAAAAACAAAACAAAAACAAAAAACCCCACCAAAACCCTGGAACATTTGGTGTAACGGAAATAAGTCATAACATTTTTTATTTAGTTTTGTTTTAATGTATTAGTTAAGTATCTTTGACAACTACAATGACCCAAAGGCCTTTTTAACTTTTAAAATAAATAGCTCTTTAACTTTTGTCCATTCATTTTCCTGGCCCTTTATAATGTTTAAAAATTCTTTATGTACCATTAAAATCATTCTGAACTTGGCCTCCATATATTTCTTCTGCATCTCCAGGCCTCCCATCATGGACTTTTGTCCTGGCTCCTTACTCTAGGGATACCTGGTATTTTCCAGCTTGAATGCCTTTATAGCTACCAGAATACTCTATTAGCATCATTCCATTTGATGCCTACTCTTCAACATTCCAAAACATTCCACACTGTCTAAGAAATGTGAACTAGTGGGAAGAGGATGCTGGGTACTAGAGTGTTGAGTCCCAGCAGCCCTAACACCATGCTAGCTATGTGTCTGGAGGCCCAAGTTGGAAGGCAGGTATGCTTACCAACACAGGTTTCTGGGACCCTAAGTTGGACCTCTTCAGTTACCTTTCCCATATGAAGTGAAACTTATACGGCTTTGATTACAGTGTTGTATTGAAGATTACTGTTTAAAAACTCACATTTTCAAACTATGATGCCTGTCTTTGAGTATCCCATAGCAACTAGCCACATTGTCCTTTTGAACTTTATAGCAACTTTCCTCTCAGCTGTTCATCTTGTTAGATCTCAATTTTTTTTATTTTGTTTTTTGCATGGAGTCTTCAAGCATTTTGAACCAACATGATTAAAAATATATCTGTCAAAGTGTACATTAAGGTTTCAGAAATCAGAATCCAGGGTAAATTACTTCAGACAGTCATGTCTAAGGAACTAGTCATACAGATGTTAAAACAAAGCAAAATAAAATAAAACAAAACAAAACAAAACAAAAGCCAGAAAGAGCAAGTGGAGTTAGGTAGAGAAAGTGCCAGTGGTCTGAAGGACCACAGAAGTCAAGGGGCTAAGTAGAGAATCCTAGCTGGCATCTTTTAAAGGAACTATGCTGTTGGTGATATGCTGTTGGTCAGCAAAACCTGTCTGTTGTTGTTCATCCCAAACACTCTTTAATTAGTAGAGCATCTATTGGCGCTAGTTTTCCAAAGAAGAGTCCCATGAAAAGTTTGGAACTGGGTAAATGGCCAAGTGGGCAAAGTGCTTGCTTTGTGTTATGATTGTGGCATGCTATGTCAGCAACAGAGGCACATGCTCATGCCCTTCCACAATGTCAGAATTTATTAAATAAACGTATGTTTATCATTGAATAAATGTATTTAATAAATTCACATGATGAAGGTGTTTCAGTGGCAGCAAGTTATCATATAATCCCCATTACTTTGGATCTAGCTGAGACAAATTTTTATTCCTTTTTTTTTTTTTTTTGGTGTGTATAGATATCTTGCCTGCATGTATGTCTAGATCATCTGGAACTGTAATTAGGGACAGTTGTGAGCCACCATGTGAGTACTAGGAATTGAATTTGGGTTCTCTAGACGAGCAGCAAATTCTCTTAACTACTGAGCCATCTCTCTCCAGCCCCTTTATTTCAGTCTTAATTACTAACATTAACTCATACCACATATCACACAGTAAATCTACATCTATCTATCTATCTATCTATCTATCTATCTATCTATCTATCTAGTTTACAGAACACGTACAAGTTAAAAAGGCTAAGCAGAATCTGAGAGTGTTCAAAAGTGGGCTGAGAGAGTCAGGATTGACAGAGAAGGTACAGTTAAGTCTGGTTTTAATGTGAAAGGACAGAGCCACTGGGTTGGGACAGGAATGGCAGATCCAGATCCAGAAAGGTTTGCAGGTAGACAGGCAGATGGCAGTCAAGCAGGTGTTATCAATAGTGGGTGACCCTGCTGAGCTGAAGCTCCAGGGATTGTCGGGAATTCTCTGCCTGTTGGTCCTTGAGCCATATACCAGCTATGAGATAACAGGTAGGTATGAGGCTGTTACGTCACAGTACTGTGTGTCCAGCACTTTATAGGTTCAGGTGAAGGAGTAACACCCTTTCTTCCATCTGGAACATCTGATAAGTCCTTGGGCATGGTTTTTCTTGACATGACTTTAATAGGCCCATGTGCCCCTAATTTAGCCTAAGAAGTAAAGAGCCATATCATTTTTATGCTCAAGAATTAGTCATTATCAGTCAATGCTATGTGGGTGGTACTGGCTAGATAGTAGTGTTTGCTGGCCCACCCTAAGAAATAATCATTCTCCACCCTCACAATTGAATCAAAAACTGCTTGTAAATTAGTCTCTCAAGGCAGAACACATCTGGAAAAACCTATTACTTTATATAATAATGAATAATGTAGAGTAGGGCATTTCTTGATCTTAACTCTGACCAACTATGAAGAACTAAGTCTGGATCTCCATCACCCACAATTTTTTTTTTAAAAAAAGGTAAGTATGCCTGTAACAGTCTAGGCCCATACACTCTGAACATGCCCGATCTCATCTGATCCTGGATGTATGCCTGTAACCCCAGGACTGAGGTCAAGGCACTTGTTCTTGGATCTGAATCTTTACCGTAAATGGAATTCCATGAATATTCCTTGACTGTGAAATGATCCTCTTCTTTGCAAATGACCCTTTAGTAACTTTAGATGGTCAGTTTAAATCGAACTCTTGTAAGAAGGGACTTTGTACTTCCTGAGTAAGGGAACTAGTCTCATATATGTTTAATGGACACTGCTATTAAGAAAATTAATAAGTCATTTATTTAATGACCACATCCTTCACTTGAAGTACCTAGTTGTTTTACTTAGTTGTTTTACCTAGAGTCACAACTTGAGCTTAGGCTCTTTAGCCTTAGGACTAAAGCATGTTTGAGCATGTCAACAGAGATAATAGAGTAGGCTTATTTACAGAGGGGAAAAAGAAACCTAAAAGCGAAATGAAAAGTTTGCTTTGAGCTTGTTTGCCTCACAGTAGTGGTAAAGGCTTAATGTTGGTAATGCTGTCATAGCATGAGCTTACTCAACGAAAGCTACAGCTTCTATGAAATTAAAATGTTGTATTTGTCCATCTTTTGTTACTAGTATTATAATAGCAAGAAGGAGTCTCTTCTATAGCAAAAGGCTTATTTTTGTCCATTCTTCTGGAGATGCAAAGTAAAACTCTGCATGTGGTGATAGCATTCCAACAGACTTCTGAGGTGGTACAGGGCATCCCTCTTGAGAGATGGGGGCATGCATGAACATGTGCTGCTTCAGATCTCATAGAGCCACAGGAATTCATCACTGGGGATCCATCCCGATGACTCATCCTTTCCCCATACCACCTCAAGTCCTCCTCTGTAAAAACACAGGTAGACTGAGTGTCCAACTTTTCAGTTCCCAAGATAATCAACCTCCAGCATGAGTTTTGAGAAGACAAACCAAACTCATTCAACTACTGTGGAAATCAAATGGCTTTGTGAAGATTTGCTTGCAGGCGTGGGGACACATGCCTTTAATTCTAGCATGCAGGCCACAAAGGCCAGAGGAACTCTTGAGTTCAAGGCTAACTAGGTCTACATGGCCCAGGTCTTCATGGGATTCTGCATGAAAACAAAGAAAGTCATAAACAAATCAGCACTTTCCTAATTTTTCAACATCTATACAACTTTGTCACAATGTAAGAGTTGTCCATTTCATCTTAAGACAAATGATTGTATAAATATATGCCTGCTACCATGAGTAGTTGATGTCTTCTGGTTGTTTTAAAATGCAGTTTTGCTTAAGTATCTAGTTCAAAGGTTTGAGAAGGAATTTAAGTTCAGCAAATTACAATTGAACTTAGAGTATGTGGACTTTCATTTCTAAACTCATATACATTCTGTTTTTCCAGATTAAAATTTCACTATTAGCTGGGGAAAGAAAGCACTGCTCTAGTTTGAGGCTTTTTCCCCTTCCTGTCTGGGGATGGCGGGGATGCGGGTGGGAGGAGAAGCCAAGCGGTTTGAGGGTAGTTGTTAAACTCTCAAGTCAGCCTATCTTGTTTTTTCATAGATAGCTATCTTCTTCTGTCTCTAAAATTGATTCATTGTCATCCAGTTGTGCTGGATAATAACAGTGCTGTGTTCAAACCTGAGGTAGATGTAAGATTCTCCTAAACATGTACATAGCATCAAAGAGCTCTTGACAGATCCAAGAACAGAGATAGAAACTATTTTTTCCAATCAAGAGAAAAATCCTCAATCTGTGTTATGATTGTGTAGCCCTTTCACATGGAAAAAACTTACTTACTCAGTTTAAATAAGGCAAGCATGCGACCCTTTTCCCATTTGGGATGTAACATCTGTCCCCTGTAGTATGCTTTGAAACCATATCATTAACAGTGACAAATTTGGGCTATTAGGATTATCATTTATGATTTAAAAAAAATCCCTTAATCCTTCTTACTTTCTCTATAAGGAAGAAATCATACAAAATCTTGAACCATAGGCAAGAGCAATTTTTAAACAATTCCATTAATCCAAGTTAAAACTATGTCACAGAGGAAAAAAAAATCCTCATGAAAGTTAACTGTTTTTGTGTTACTCTAAGATGCTTAACATATGGTCTGTGGGTTACCCACATCAGAACCCCTGGAGAGCTTATAAAATGTAGAATCTAGGAAAAAGGATGGGAAATGCAATGGAATGCTATATTATATAATATATAGTATATCATATATTGTACACCATATTATATGTTATATTGTATATTATATACTAATATTTATTTATTATGTGGTACATCACACAGCATATTATACTTTATATTTTATATTATATATTACATTAAAATTTTTATTTTAACTATCTTGTGTGTGTGTGTGTGTGTGTGTGTGTGTGTGCATACACATGAGTGCCAGTGCCTGAAAGCACTAGAGACCTTTGATACCCCTGGAGCTGGAGTTACTGCAGTTATAAGCAGCCTGGTGTGGGTGCAGGGAATGGAACTCTGGTACTCAGGACTAGTGCACTTAACCATTGAGCCATCTCCACAGCCTGATATTACATCTTGAGTAAGAATTAGGTGACTTTTATTTTTGCCAACACTTAGGAACTATATCTCTAGGATAGTTACTACTCAACTCAGGAAATAACTTGAATTGTGTGAGTGTGAGTGTGTGTGTGTGTGTGTGTGCGCGCGCGCGCACGCGCGCATGTGTGTACATATGTATATATGTGTTTATTTATTGTTTTCTTGTTTTTGATGGTAAAAATCAAACTCAGCAACTCACATATACTAGATTCCGCCACTGAGGTTCCTTTTCAGTATTAGAAAAGGACTTTAGTAGGCTTTCTTGGTTTTGAGACAAAGCTAAGGTTTCCAGGGTTATTTTGAGTAAAAGGAGAAAACAAAGGCTTCAACCGTTGCTCCAGCTCCATGCTTGCCTGCTTACCACCATGTTTCTGCACCATGACGATCATGCACTAACCTTCTGAACTCTAAGTAAGTAAGCCTTTCATTAAATGTTTTCTTCTTTAAGTTACTTTGGCCATGTTGTCTCCTCAAAGCAATAGAGCAGCGACTAATACAGGGGTTTAAGTGGCATACTTAACATTTTCATCTTCTACACTTGTTCTCAGTGTGAGAGTCAATGGTAGAAGTGTTCTCTCTGGCTCTATTCAGTTAGGACCAAGTAGTCTTTCCCCACTTCCCCCAGACAGAGTTTCTCTGTATAGCCCTGGCTGTCCTGGAACTCACTCTGTAGACCAGACTGGCCTTGAACTCAGAAATCCACCTGCCTCTGCCTCTCAAGTGCTGGGATTAAATGTATGTGCCGCCACTGCCTGGCTCCCAAGTAGTCTTACTCAGAGAATTCCGCCTGCACACAGCCAATCAATCTTCTCTTTGTTTGGTCTGTCTGTCTGTCCGTCCATCTGTCTGTCTCTCTCCCCACTCTCCTCTTTGTTAAGTGGCCTAAAAGACAATCTCCACTTTCCTTTTAAACAATTATTTTGTTTATTTTTATGTGTATTGGGTTTTTACCTGCATATATGAATATATGCTGGTAGATGCCAGAAGAATGGTTCAGTTCCCCTGGGGTTGGAGTTACAGAGAGTTGTGAGAACCATGTAGGTCCTAGGAATCGAGCCTAAGTCTTCTGAAAGAGTTGCCAGCACTGTTAGCAGCTGTACCATCTCCAGTCTCAATATCTACACTTGACTTCTTTCTCTTCCTCTTTTTAGTCTGTCATAACTTCTCAAATTTTCAAAGTTTTAGATTTCATCCCCCTTTGAAGTATTAATGTGACCTGCTTCTCTTTCACAGAAGCCAGAATAAGACATTTTGGGAGCAAAAGACGGAATCACAGCATAGAAGGCAGATGACCCATGTCACTCTCCACTCCACTGTTTAATGAATCCCTGCCTCATGGTCTTAGGCGGCGATGTGGACTGTAAGGAACTTGAAGTTTAGGAATCTCTCAATCTTTTAAAAACGGCGGCAAAGATTTTTGCTCAACCTCGACTGCATCAAGGAGTCTTTATTATACTGGGTGTTGTTTTTTTTTTTTAATGGCCCTCTCCTCTGCTGGGGATATTATGTCTATTTTACACTACTGCCTGCCAAAGAGGAAATATCCTTGGGAAGATAATCTACAAGGAACACTGTTAGTGACATATGAGACAACACGGTTAGCTGTCTCCCAACTCATTTCTATGACTCCTGACAGAGATCTGTCATTTCCTAGTTTTATAAGCCCACAACCTAAAATACCAAAAGGAACCTCCAAGGACAGCAGCATTCAATCACGCAGGAAATATTTTTTGGTATTTTCTGTGTGCCAGATACTACACAGGCCAAAATAGACACTATCTTTGTTGTTATGAGCAACAGGAGCAGCGCTCAGACATACCAAAATGTAATTGTAAATTGTGGCAAATCATAAGAACAAAAAATGCATGGTGGTGGGACTGTTGATATCAATCAGGGGTCTCAACCTTACCTGGGATGTCAGATTTTGCTCCCCCTGACCCCCAAGAATGTCAATTCAACCTGAGCCCTGAAGGGTAAGTAGGGGAGAATGGTTAAAAGGAAGAAGGGCAGGTGCACAGAGCCTACAACTATTCCAATTAGTGTACAACTGAAAAACAAAATGGTCAGGAAATCCTCAGCCCAGGAAGCAAGGGGAAAGTTATATGAGACTGTGTTTAAAGGCCACCGAAAGGACTCTAGTTTTATTCTAGAATAATAAATTATTTGAAGGTGTTATGTAACAAGTGATATAGTCTTATTTGCTTTTTGAAAGATCATTTTGGCTGCAAGGTAGAGAACACACAGATTATCGGCAGTTAGACCAAATTAGCTCCATAGTGACAGGAAAGAGGTGGCCTCATTAGGGGGATTTTGGAGGAAACATTGCTAGGAGTTGGCACAGCAACAGATATGAGAGACAGGGTGAGGAAAATAGGGAGGATTGTTAGATGTGTGATTTGATGAGCTGAAGAACCAGGAAAACATGAAGTTGGTCCAAACCTTGCAAACCCAAGGACATTTTGTAGGATGCCAGTCAGTAAAGCAATTGATGATGCGAAGGAGTTTGGCACTGAATGCAAGAGTCTGGGCTCCAGGTGTGCAGAGATGTGAATGCGGACCTGAGGGACAGCTTACACTGGGTTTGGGTGACAATGCATAGGGTGAAAGAGTATAATGAAAGCACAAAGGAACTTCAAGTAGTCCTAGGGTACTGCGGAGAGGGTCAAGTGGTGTGGTGTGGGCAGAGAGAAGACTGGGAATAGGAAAGAGACTAGAGACTGTACACACGAAAAGAGGAGGCAAGTTTAAGAGAGAATGGTGTTCAAAGTGTTCACTGTTGCTGGACCTCAAGTAAGGTAAAGGTTGAAAATGGTATTTATTTTACTGATGAGGAAAAGAAAAGTCTGCTCAAAGCCAACATAGATGCCTGTGCCTCTCTAGGTAGGGTGATTTATGTGTTTCTTTCTCTCCAAAGGATAGAAACTCCTCAGTTTTTACCCTCCTCCTCACAGCACTGTGTATCATATCAATGTGTCTAGGTCTACTTAAATGATGTCTTGAATTACATGCCCTTATCTCCTTCAACTAGATTATGTCTTTACCCTGACTGTGGCATGCAGATGGGCTTTAAATATACTTATAAAAATGCAGGTTACATTTATTTATTTATTTATTTATTTATTTATTTATTTATTTTTTGGTCTACCACTGAATCATGGAAACAGAATCTTGAGGGGGTAGATGGTAGGATTCTGCATTTTTACAAAGTTCACAAGAGCAATGTTTTGGAAAATACTAGCTTAGAGTTAACTTTGGAGAGTTTAGCCTCCAACCGAACAAGAGTTGGGCAGCAATAAGGGGAAGCCACACAACTCCTCCACATTCAGATATAAACTCTCCTATTGCAAAACAATGAGCAGTTATACTTCTGTTATTCCAAGATCAGCTTTCCAGTAATTTTGTCTGGAAGAGGGCCAAAGCTGGAAGTTAAGAAAATGAAACATTTCTCTCAGGGAAAGGACTTCCCCCCCTCCCGGCGCGCCCCCCCCCCAAATATCTCAAGATGCAATTTGATAGAATCACTGTCCTACTTGTTGTCAGGAAGAAAAATAACCTCTCATTAGCTGGCTGTGGATACAAACACCGGATCAATCATTGCCTGCAGCCATAGAGAAAAGTAGGAGGAGAAAGAAAGGGGGGGCTTAAAAAACACCACCCCAGGAAAATAGAAATGGTGAAAGTGGATGTAGATGCAGATGAACACAATCCACGTGAGGGATCTTTAAGAAAAGTAAGGAGAGCACTGCAAAAAAAGCGCCGAAGTGGGGGATTTTATACACTCACACGCACACCTCTGCAATCCCATGGGACTTCGGTGTACGGTCTGGGTATCATCTTTGATATTCAGTGATCTACTAAGAATTTCATTATCCATTTTTTTTTTTTTAGGAACGTAAGAAATACGTACATCTTTCGAGAGATTTCTGTCAAATGATTAAAAAAAAAAAAGATTGCCACCTTAAAACGCAGCACCACTAATAAACTGAAATACAAGTCAGACGTGGAACCTGGTTTCATCAGTCACCAGTTTTGGATGGACAGGGTAGGACGACTCAGGTTCCCAAAGACGACCCTCTCCCTAAGGCTTCCGGTGAAACTGCAAAAGTAAGCAGTGCGGGCCGGCCCTCAGGCGTTACTGCAGCGTGTGTGTCCCCCCCCCCCCCCCCCCCCCCACATCGCTCGAGGCTTAAGGAAATTGCCGCCGCCTCCCCTTCACTCTCCGCGGCGGCAGAAGTCAAGGTAACGGGTCTCCCCTACGTCTGGCTGGTCCGAGACCGATACCTTTAAGCTCTGCGTTTCTGAAAAGACTGTAAATCTGTTTAGTGGGGTGCTATCAAATGCCGGGGGCGGCGGTGGTGGTGGCCGTAAACGCTTGGGAGTGGAACCGTCTGAGCCCACTTCCGAGCGCTTCCCTGTTCTGGGTTGGTCTCTAAAAGCACCTGCCGGCATGCTAAGTTCTGGGGCTTTCGGAGAGGGGCTGACGCGCTTCGTCTCCCGGGATGGTGGGCGGGGGCGCTTTCGAAAACGCGTTTGGAATGGCGTGTGTGTGTGTGTGTGTGTGTGTGTGTGTGTGTGTGTGTGTGTGTGTGGGTGGGTGTGTGGTGGTGGTGGGGGAGGCCGGATACGTCAATCATCCGCACGGTTCCCGGGCTTTGGGAGAGCGGCTCGGGAGCGGTCCCGGAGCTCGCCCGCCACACCACCCCTCGCGGGCCCGCGAAGCCTGGCTGCGGGGAGGGCGGGCGGGCGAGCGAGCGAACGCGCACCCGCGCGCGGGGGCTCCGAGTCCAGGCGGCCGGGGGCGCCGTCGGCGGGGCTCGCGCAGCCGCACTGGGCGCGCCGACTCCGGGCTCCTCCTCCCGGCTCCGTAGTAATCATGGCGGCGGCGGCATTCGCGGTCCCTCGGGTGAAACAGAAAGCGGGAGCTACGCGGAGAGGGAGCGAAGAGCGGGGCTGAGGCGGCGGCGCCGTCACTGCCGGGAAACACCTCCCCCCCCCACCACACACACACACACACACACACACACACACACACACACACACACAAACACACACGCAGCAGTCCAGCGCAGCGGCGGCCGCGGGAGGGCCGGGCCCACTGCCAAGCTAGCGAGTGAGAGGACGAGCCGGAGCCTCGCCGAAGAGACGCCTTGGGGGATCCGCCTTCCTTCGCTCCCGAGCGGCGGGATTCGGAGGTGAGAGCCGGCGGGGGACGCCGGAGCCCGCGTCGGGGAAACCGTTAGGCTGGGGCTGCGGGCCGCGCCGCCCGAGCGCTGAGCCCGTCGGGGAGGGCGGGCGACGCCCCCCACGCGAGGCCGCGCCGTCCGCGGGGCGGCGGCGGGGCCCCGGACGCGGCGGAGACGTGCGCGGCACCTGCCGGGGCTCGGCCACCGCGGAGCGCTCGCCCGCTCACCGGAGGGTTAAATCCTCGAAAACACGCCCTTCGGGTCCGCGCCCGGGCGGCCGCCGCCGGTGCCTGGCGGCTCCTGTCCCCCAGGTAAGTCAACCACCTGTTGGTTCGGTCGGTGGCGAGGAGGGAGGGGAGGCTGCGGTCCTCGCCCGGCTTCGCAGCCTGCGTGGGGGAACTTTTGACGCGACTCTGGAAAGGGCGGCACGGCACGCGCTGGGGAGAAGGGAAAGGAGCGAGCGATTTCGACGTCAGGTCGCTAGCGCTGCTGCTGCTCTTAACGAGTGGGATAGGTAATCGCAGTTTTATTAAGCTATCACCTTTCGCAAAAAAAAAAAAAAAAAATGCCTTGGGGTATTCGTGTGTGTGTGTGTGTGTGTGTGTGTGTGTGTGTGTGAGAGAGAGAGAGAGAGAGAGAGAGAGAGAGAGAGAGAGAGAGAGAGACAGACAGACAGAGAGACAGAGACAGAGACAGAGACAGAGACAGAGTGAGAGAGTTTGGTGAGGGAGCTAGGGATGGTGAGCTAGAGATTATTTATTTTAGTGAGACTGTTCAGTTCCTTTGGCCACCTTCTCGTCTGTCCGTCTATTAAATGAGGATAAGCAAACTGACAGGCTTTTCCTCTTTTTGTATTATGATCTCGAAGTGTTCACGGTAGACTTTTAAAAAAACAAAAACAAAAACCAAAAAACGGAGCCACATAATGATTTTGCTGCTTCCTATTGTGGTCTGTTTCAGTTCTTGAAACCCTAGTTTGTGCGTGTTTTTTTTGTTTGTTTGTTTGTTTGTTTGTTTTTCCCCGTGTCACAAGAATCAGATAGCATCGCCTCTCTAGCCTTTTGGTTAAGATCATTTGTAAGAATGAAATAACAGTTGAAGCTTTTCTGTAATGTTTTAATCAACGATGCTTTTGCCAGCATTAGTACTAAACATATGCCAGTCAAAACCGAGCCATATGTCAAGACAGAAGCAAATTGAGATTTCTGGCTCACATCCCGTGTTTAGATAAATATTTAGTTTGTGTGCATTTGCGGAGTATGTAATTCTTCTCATCTCGGAAGAGTTGTTTAAGTCACCTAAAAATGTTCCAGGGAGATGAGTCCCCTGCCTTAATATTTTCTTGTTTAAATTGATTTTTTCTCTCAACTAATGAGATCAGTTACCCATGGAGACAGGTGGTGGGCCTATTAGAAGGCAATGATAAGGTCTTTTTAAACATTGTTTTTCTTATAAATATGAGTTTGTTTTTTAAAATTTTAGTTCACTTGTAATTCTTGCTACCACTAATAACACCTCTAGAGGGAAGAAGAGAAGATAAGGTGATGGGGGGTGGGGGGTGGAAATCTTGTTTAGATTTCACGTTTAAAAATTTAAGCATTCTCATATTAAATTTTTCTGTGTTGTCTTGTCTTCATAGATCAACTCCCAGCTTTCTCTGTAGATTAAGTGGAACAGTTTGATCTCAGGCTGCTTCCCTTTAGCCACCTGTATGCCCTGCCTTAACTCCTTCCTCTCCCCGTCAGTCTGTCTGAACCCTCATCCCTGTATGAACTGTCAGGAAGAAGAAACTCATGCTTAATCAACACTAGCCTCAGTGAAGCATGATTGTAAGGGCAATTTTCTTTTCCCAAGTTAATGTTGTACATTTGAAAAAACAGATTTGTGTGTGTGTGTGTGTGTGTGTGTGTGTCATGTGTCATCATTTCCTCTCGGTGTAATTGAGAGCTGATTTAACCATACACTTAATGATTCTTTTCATATCTCTATTTCTGTAAATTTAATACAAATGAAGAAAAAAATTCTTTGCTGTCCATGTCTAGTGAGATGTAGGCTGAGAGATTCTGGAAAACACAAGAGAAAAATAAGGAATATTGTAGTGAATATTGTCTTTTAGCTTGACTTAGTTAATAGACATTTATGACTTTTTCAGCCATAGACTCATATGTAATATTTCTACTTGAAAATATTTATATTTTTGGCATATAGATGGCTTAGTCATCTTATATTTTGCCTGTAGTGTCAAAATATCATTTGATGATGTAAACAAAATAGGTTTTTTAAAGCAAAACATTTTTAATGCATTTTTTTATGACAATGAGCTTTGATTATGTCTTGGCAAATGATATAAGGATGCGCATATGATTTCCAAGTTTATTACCCTGGTATTGATAAACGATTTGTTGTTTTTTGTTGTTGTTAAATGCAATCTCTAAAACAAGAGTTATTAAAATAAGTTCTGAATGTTTAAAAAAAGTCAGATTTAGAATTCTGTCCATTGAGTCCTGTAGTACTTTAGTTGATCACTTTGGTACAACAAATGTATATCAATGTCAAGAGTGCCTTATTACAAAGAAATTGATGACCCGTAGAGATAAAGGGCACATTTTGTTCTTTTACATGTAGTGTGAGTGTTTATCCTGTTTAATTCTCTAGTCTTTATTTCAGAGTATTATTCAGTGAGTTCTTTTTATGTCAGGATCCTTAACCTTCTCTTCAAGTGGTTGGGTTTTGTTTGTCTTTAATGCATACTATGTAAGTTTGCCATGCAGCCTCTGGGCTTCCATTAAATTCTTTGTGAGTTTCATCTTCTGATGTTCCCCATCCCCTATCAACCACTCCCAGGCCTTAGGCTACTTTTCTACATGAGATAGCTGCTGCAAGATAGTGTGCTTGGGAGGAGATGGCGTGGACTAGAAAATGATGAACCTTTATTAAAGTGTGGGATACAAAAGCAGTGGGATGTGTTTCTTGAAGTAATTTACAAATTATCCAAGAATTTTACACTAACAAAGGGGACCATTAACAAAACCTCCACACAGTATCTTTGACGTGTGTGGCATCCACAGTGATTGAGAGTGCTGTGAGGGAGGGCTACAACGGTCTGCACATTTGGGGGAAGTCCAACTTGAAATTTAGGAAGGGTTTCTATATCAAAGGAAAACTCATTCCAAAAGAGAGTGACAGGTAGATTGGAGGTGGTAGTGAGAGGAATAGTTAGGGAGCATCCAAGCACAAGTGTTGACCAGGCAGAAATTGGAGCTAGGCCCCAGGAGGTATGAAGAGTGGAGTAGGAAGCCCTGGAGAAGAAAGTCCTGCTTCTCAGCAGGAACCTGTCTCTGAAAGGATACAGAACCACACACCACTTTGTTTTGTTTTCACTGTTTTCAGTTAGCATACAATAAATAGAATTTGATATGACATTCTCATACATATGCATCATT
>JADRCD010204203.1:0-12912 GCA_019843815.1 Montemys delectorum | reverse complement strand
TTCCAGTGAAAAGCAGAAGTAGACCACATATGCAGATCCTTGAGTCAGGAGATCAAACCACACCTTCGGTTCCAGCCTCAAAGCTCCCCCAGGTTGGGTTTGCCTCCTCACCCATCTGTGGTTCCAAAGCTGAATACTATTCCAAGGCTGCCATGATCCTGGAAAATTTGCATCACCAAGATCCAGGAGGGACAAGGGTAGAGCGTATATCATTGCCAGGCTAGAGACTGCTGAATTTATACACTCACCTGCAGAGCTTCAGGAAACCCAAAGAGCCCCTCCACTGGCTGCCAGCCATGGGGCCTCAAATGCTCAACCTGATCATTTGCACGGATACTTGAGTGTTCAGCAACCTGATTTCTGCTTCCAGGCAACCCCCCACCCCAGATCAGCACTATCAGAGGAACAGGAAGAGGCAGCCAGCAATCAAATGCCACTCCAAAAATGGCTAAGCATGAACCATTGAAGAAGTTTCAGGAGGTGGCCCCAGGTCAACCCTGCTGGCATGTGATAGTGATTGACCCTGAAGAAAGGATCTCACCTTCAGCAGCCAAACAAAGCAATATAGTGGAGGTGAAAAAAAAGAGCTACCTCCCACATGGACAGTGAATCTGGGATGAACAAGCCATCAGTATCGGTCCCAGGAACTTTGGATCTTTAGAGGCCAACAAAGACTCAGACCATCTCCAAACACCTACCCCACAGCATGCACAGAACTCCAGTATGATTGACTTGATATCACATGAGCAACCACAGACCTGGGCTGTGAGTCATGGTCCAGATGGCCCCATTACAGTACACCCTGCCAAGGTCAGCTTGCCTTCACTGCACTCATTTCCCAGTTTCCAGAATACATGCCAAAGCCCAAAACCTTCCAGGGCTTAGATGATGTCTTCAAGAAGATACAAGAAATGGTGGAAACTAAAGAGATCAGTGTCCCGAAGGATAAAATCAAAGTGATGGACCTCAAGGGGATTCGTCCCCAAGAAGAGAGGCAGAGTACTCTAAGATCTAGAGCCATAAGCCAGGAAGAAAGGCTTGGGATAGTAAAGCCATCCACGCCAAGCTCCACCCAGATCAAGGATACAACTTCAATAGCAGGAAGAGGAGAGGCTACTTCTGAAAGCTCTTGGAAGAAGATCACAAGGAATGTTTTACAAAATGAAAACTTCAGCACAAAATACATCAGGCAGGGGGCTTCTTTACAGAATGATTGCCCCTCAGCAGCTACTGTCCAAGTTCAGGAGGTTGTAACAAGATACAAGGTTATCTACAACTTGGTAGCTAAAATACAATCACTTCTGAATATTCTGGTCCAGATCCTAGAAAACACTGAAGGGAACCAATCAGAGATACAAGTGTGTAAAGTAGAATCACTGACATCTGAGCTGGGTGGCTCATCTCACTCTTCTGAGGGTCTGTATGACACAAATCGTAGCAGAGCACCAAGCAGAAGAAGCTGTGGCCATGCCAGCCCTGAGATGCATAAATATCCCTTCACATATACAGGAACTGGAAAGGAACTTCAGAGTTTGAAGACCTGAGAGCCTATGATCAACATCTGAACCAAGTAAAGAGGGGGATCACCTTTGACCAGCTCCACATGCCCAAAGAGTTTGACCTTCCATGTAGGTACAGCGGAACTGTAGACAAACAGGAGCCATGTCTTGCAGACCAGAGAGCCTGTGACCCATGGAGAACAAAGATTGTAATGGGCCACGGTCCAAGTAGAATCCCTGAGGTGCAAAAGCATTCATGCAGATACAGAGAAATTATGGACGAACAACAGTCAGGTGTTGACCATACAGCCTTTGACCCACATCAAAGTACAACAGAAGGAATGGGCTGTGGCTGGTTTCTTAGTCCCAAAGAGAACCATCTATTCAAGCACAGGGGAACTGACTGCTCCTGGACTTCAATTGGGACCCAGAGAGCCTCTGACCCCAGGTAGACCTTATCAGAAAAAGTCAAGGAACAGATAGCACAAGCCATCCTTGCCTTCACACACCAGGATGTTCTAGAAGATGTCCCATCTGCCCAGCCATTGTTTTCCCCATGCCTCCTGGTAATAAACTTGGTTTTATCCATGCAAAGGAGCTCTTTTCCTTCTTGGAGCTCTTCCTTGTGTGCTCATGGCTCCTTCCCAGAAAGGAGCAGATTCCTGGTTTGCGCTCCTGCCTTTCAGCACAGCAGTTTCTGTCTTACAGTGAAGGAGCAGCAGAAGATCAGCATTGGTTCTGCCTCAGTGCAATTTATAGAGAGACTAGGCACATGGGAAGGCATGGTGACTTTGAGGTGTCATCCTCAAACAGTACCATCACTCGGCAGTTAGTATTTATCTGTCTGTCTTTATAGAGACAACAAAAGGTTACACTGTTTCAGGATGAGCCATGTAAAGACCCCATCTAGGTCTGTGGCACAATGTCTTCCCTTCACTGTCCCACCCTAATGTGTGTGTGTCACTCTACAGAAGGATGTGTAGAGACAACAAAATCACAAACTTTCATCCCCAGCTCCAAGGTAGGCGAATCTCTACCTTCATTTCTAGGACAGGCATAGATAGAGAACACCTATCCTAGGAGCCCCTACTTACCTTGATGCAGGCTGAATACCTATCCACACTTACCTCAGCCTGTGTGATAAGGCAGTGACAGTCCACAGTGTGATTTCCTCTCTGACAAGAGCAGGGTCCATAATAGATCCTGTAGCGAGTGACCATGGGTGGTTACTGAGGGCCATGTCACACAGGCCTGCCCAGAAACACAGCAATATCTGCAGATAAACCCAAGACATCCCATTGAATCCACTCTGCCCTCCCTGGAGGCCTAGATCCATCCTGCCCAGGCCATCACCTCCCTGACCTGTGGACATGCAGGTCACATGATGCTGCACCAGTGCCACTCTGGTGTAGACAATGTCTGTCAAGTTGTACACTGGTTCCTGGTGGACAGGTTCTATGTGGATAATTTGGAAACCTACATTCTTGGTTTATATTCCTTCTCAGCTTGGACAAAACCCAAGACCCTCTCTGTATCCATTGTCTGTCAAAGGTCAACCTTCCATCTTTCCTCCCATAATTTTCTTTCAATTCTGCATCCCTCCTGCAAATCCGAATACATTTTTCATCTCTTAATGCTTCACCAAATCTCATCTCCACTACTTTTGTGTTTACTTCAGTATTTTGTATTTACTCCTCAGTTCTCAGCAGCTAAGAGCTCAGAGTGTCCGTTGGAGCAGAAATGCATCAGGAACTGTTCTGCCTGTGCTCCCTGCTCAGTGAGTCGCTGCTGGCTCCTGCCTGGTCTCTAGAAACTCTTCCTCTGCATTCCCTAAGCTGCTTCATTCCACAATCTCTCAATCTTTCCTACCTCACCATCAGGCTCCAAGACTTCCACTCACCACCCAGGCCTAGTGCTGCCTCATAATGAGGCCTAGCCCCAATTTATAGCCTGTGGCTAAGGTTCATGCAGGCCAAACTCCTATACTCTTAGCAAAAACCAGAACCTTCTACATCCCAGATTAGACTTTGTAATAATGGCCTTCTATCTCAGCAGAAGGTGCCAATTAAATGAACTGTCCTTCCTGGAGTGACTGAAATGAACAAAGGTAAAATATTTCCTGATCATACAGCAAGTCCTTCAGGGCTTCCAGCACTTGCCTTCCCATGAGACTGGCAGGAGACCAGGCTATCTTATAGCCCACAAAGGAAGGGGCTTGTTCAAAATTCAGGAATTACCTGGTCACTGAGCAGGTCAGGAAAGGTCCTGGCTAGCCATCATTCAGCTCCCAGCCAAGCTTCAAGTCCCCAGGTCCATCCACATGGACATGAGGATACATCAAAATAGCGAAGCAGCCTGTTTGCTGATCTAAACATTGCACAAAGATCCAAACTATGAGAATACCAGTCACCTTTCCCCTAATTTATGTGCATGTGCATGCATATCTATCTGTCTATCTGTCTATCTGTCTATATGTGCATCACACACCTGTAACACCTGTGGAGGCTCTGATTCCTGGAACCGGATCAGGTGTGGACCACTTGATATGAGTACTGGGAACCAAACCCTGATCCATTTCCTGTGTTGGTGTTGTCCACTCTTCCTCCCAACAGGTGCCTTAGCATGAAGTGGAAGAGAAATGGGAGGCCTGCACCTTTTCTGGAGCCCACAGGGGGCAGTATAGGGCCTGAGTTTTCTGGGGCACCTTTCACTTTCCCTGCCCCTTCCAACCATTACTCCAGCACTCCCCTAGCAATCTCCTCCCCTTTCAGGTCTCCATAGCCCTGCTCCAACCCTCCCTTGTCTCCTCCCATGCCAGACACTGCGGGGGTTCTCAGGCTGGGCTACAGTTGGCAATGTGATCTCGAGCGAACCAGTGGCCCCAGATGCTATGGCTTCAATACTGCCAGGCACTTCAGCTCCCCATCAAGTCCCAGGAGCCCCCAGTACCTCTGAATTCCTCCCATATGCCCTGGGAGACACCGGTTCTCTGCTGGTTCCTGGGTAGGGATCCTTACAGGAAAGCTTCTAGGAGTTACATTAACCAGGTCCAGACCAGTTCTACTCCAGCATCGCTGCACAGCCAGCAGTTAAACAGCCGAAGAGCTGCAAACCTTTCAGATTCATCCTGATTGGCTTCGGGCATCATGTCCAGCAGCCTATGATTGGCTCCATTTCTGTGATTGGCTGGACTTTCATTGCTGTGATTGGCTGAGACTCGAATGAGGTCACAGGTTTCTGTGTACGGTGGCCACACTGGATAAGCCTCATTGGTCAAGATATGTATTTTGTCCAAACTTGAGTTCTACAGTCTCATTTCTTTTGTCCTTCCATAAGGGAGAATGACCTCAAATATGGGCATTGATGGGCCCTGCCACAGTCTGCCAGGATCGAAATGAATCTTACAGATTCCTTACAAAGTTTACAGTTCACATGCCAAATTAGCCCAGCACTCTTAGGGATACCTTCTCGGCATTCTGACCACCAAGGACAATTTGATGGGAAAGAAGGACATCTCTTTGTTCCATAATTAAGGAGAGCACTAAGAGAGATACAAGGCAGACAACATTGCTAACATCCATCCTTCCTCAGAACCCTCTATGAGGCACATGGAGCAAAGCTGCACAGCTTGACAGTCAGGCCTCAGAGGCAGCTCCGCAGCTTTGAGCCCCACTGCTCACAGGCCACAGATGGACTCTGGGCTGCGGGGTGACTGACTAAGAAGTGCCCATTCCTGCAGACCACCTGGGAACAGGCACCTTAGTGGTCCGCAGACCAATTAATTGCCTGTTTTGATTAATTTAACCATGATGATTTGGGTCAATGCTCTTTCTCCTCCTATCTTTGGGATTAACACTATCCTGACTCTCTTTAAAATCAAAGTTTGAAAGAGGAGAATAAAAAAATAATTGTTTGATTTTTTTTTTTGAGACAAGAACTAGCTATTAGCCCAGGCTAGACTGAAACTTGCTACAATCCTGACTTTGTCTCTCTAGTGCTTGGAAACACAGGCATGAACCACTACACCCAAGAGAACATCAAGAGAAGGCAAATCTCAACTCAAATGTTGAGCACAGTCTCCTTTCATCAGGGATTGGGAAGGCAGAAGACAGTGGGCTGATGTAGTCAAAGTGATAACATTTGAGAACATTCCTGTCAGTCATGCTCACAGTATATATGTGTGCCCCCAAAAGAGAACTATGCTGTTTGTATTCTATTTATGAGGTTTCTGAAAAATGTGTATTTTGTATGACTGTATTAGATAGAGAAAAAAATCAGCAAATCAGTTTAAAGCAAATGAGAGTTTAACTCATGCTTTGTGGAGATATCATTTCTTTGGTTTTCCTCCCAAATGGGAATTTATTATGCCACTCTTCAGACAAACAAAACAAAACAAAACAAGTCAAACAAACAAACAAACAAACAAACAACTCTACCTGCCTGGGAACATGATTTCAGAGTTAAGAATTTGCCCAGAGCTGCCTAGCTAGAATTTGACATGTACAAACACATATACATACATATACATGTGTGTGTAAACAGCTATGGAAATCACTGTTCCATATTTCCTGTGCTCCATAGTAGCACTATATCTTAAATTGCTGATTTATGTGTGAGGCAAAGTTGCAGTCTGAATAATTTTCTGAAATGGTTTAAGCAGTTGACTTGTTGCAGTTGGGGATTAATAACCAGACAGTGCTTTATAGGCTGTCTACAGATCCACAGGCTAAAGGTTGAAGCTAATGTGTTTTAGCAGTGGGGCAAGCAGCTAGGAGAATGGCTCCTGGGACCACCAGGTGAGAAGCTATCAGTACTACTTGTCAGCTGAGACCTGGGAATCCGGAGAACTGGATCCTTCAGGAGTGCAGCTTCAGTTGTACATAGCTAGTCTGCCTCCAGCAGGAGGCATAGTCCCTGGGAAGCAGACCCTTCACAGAGGCACTGGCTTGCTACAATCCCCATCCCAGAGCACAAGAACTGGGCAAGTGGGCGGAGCTTTCTTATTTGGGGCGGGGCTGCGAGAAGCGGGTGGGACTTGTGTGAAGGTGATTCTGTTCTTGGAAGGGTAGCCTGCAGAGTTGGAGCCTCAACTGAAAGTGTTCTAAGTCTTCAAGCTGTGGAACTCAGCTGCAGGAGTTGGTTGTTGAGTCTGGTGGTGAACCGCCGCTGACAGCACAGCTCAGCAATGCTCAGGCTCTGCTGCCCCAGGGCCTCATTGGTATCCACAGCACCTGAATCTCCTTGGGCAGCCCTGGAGGGTTACTGAAGGGCCAGCCTGATGGAAGAGAAAGAGTCGTGATGAGAGCCATGTGCCCTGAGGACATCAGATGAGGAAGGAAATCAGAATCTGGGAATCTGCAGGCTGTGTGAGAGAAAGAAGCTGTGGTTGGCTGGGCTGGGTGCTACACATGGAGTGTGGTTCAAGGCACTGGACTATGCTGTGTCCGTGTATGGGAGATTCCCAGGCCCATGTGCCAGCACGTAGCTTCAATTCTCCCAGCTGCATATGCTTTCAGATAACTGATACTGTGACCCTTGCAATCTTGGAAGGGAAATGACAGGCATGGAGAGAGTGCAAGCAAAGTGTAAATGGAGAGATGAGGTCCCTCCATTGTCCTTACACACATTCTGTGTTCTGTCCTTGCATTCTGGTAGTTCAGTATTATAGCCCTTTCATGGGTAGTCATAAGAGAGAAGCCTTACTCCTGTATGTTCTCCTTCCTCCTGCTGATCCTATATAACTGTCTATAGGCTGTAGAGATGGAGGAAAATATGTGGAAGAGACCAAGACTCCATCACAACCTAGGAAAATGTAAGAAATCTTTGTCTTATGGAATTTTCATACCAGAACGTGAGCTCAGGGTCTGGGCATCTTCATTCTGAATATGTTATGCAGTGTGGGATTGGAAGACATCCCTATTGGATGTGAGACTGAGGGACATAGGATATGTAGACAATGGAGGGACTATAAGGCTACAGGTCCCATATTTACACAGACTGATGGGCCTCTTGAATCTCTGCTTGGGGCTGATGCTTTTTCCACTTATCTTTTGTAGTCCCACCAAGCAATTTTTCCTGGGCTCCACAAACATCCCTTTTGCGAACCTGGTCAGAAAATGGATCACCTTCCTCTCTCTATCTCAGCTGTTTTCTTACCTTGAGGACTTGGAGGATCTTATACTAAAGAAATTCAGCCTACTATTCTGGGGAGTAATCTCTGTGTTCTCAAAGTCAGTTATGGCTACTGCCTAGATCTTCAGAAGCCATACCTCAGAAGAACGCAAATCTGTGAGATTTTGTTATGCTTTTGGCCCTGCCCAAAGCTCTATCCCAGGCTCAAAGACCAGCCATTGCCTCATCAATATTGACAATAAGCTTAGTAGATGTGACAGAGATATGAGAACTGGAAAACCTACCAAGCTCTACAATAAACCAAACATCTATTGCTTCCTGAATAGGGCCTGCAGAGTATCATGCTCTAACATTGAGAAAGTTATACAAACATCCCTACCAAGTGAAAACCAGCCCTGGCTACATGGACTGTATTGGAAAGGCAACATAAGTTATGATATTCAAAACATCAAAAACCTGTTATCAAGATCACTAGGAACTTGCCCAGGGGCACTCTACAGAATAAAGTTATCAGGACATCATCCATCCTTCCTGAGCAGAGTCAGATGCTCAGGCATCATGAGGATCCAGAGAATGAAGAGAAGGCAACTAATGGGGGAGAACAATAAGGAAACCCTGTCAGAATTCTCTGATCCAGGAAACAGACCCAGCATTGAGGACATTTCCCAGCAAACAGTGATCATTATTGCAAGAACAGGCCTCAATTCTCCCAGCCTGCCCAGCCCTCCATCCTTAATTCTAAAACCTACAAATGTAGCAAAATGCTGGAGTCTGTGCTGACTGGGCTGACCATAAAGGAGACCTTAGCGAAGAGTGAGATACACAAAACCATCACGAAAGGCCTGGCATTCCCCCCAAAAAGGTGTCTTGCACCTCTAGCAACATCTGTGGGAAGGGGCTGAAACCCAGGAACACTGCACTGAGGGCAGACCATCTGTCTTCCATGAACCTTGCAGAGCACCATTCCTTACTTGACTCAAAGACGGAAATGAAGTTGGCATCAAACATCACAGAGCTTCCAGTGAAATGCAGAAGGAGACGATATCGACAGAACCTTAAGGCAAGAGCTATCACCCTACCTGGGGCTCCAGCCTCAAACCTTCCCCAGTCTGTATCTCCCTCCTCACCCATCTGTGATTCCTAGGCAGAATACTATTCCAAGGCTGCCATGATCCTGGAAAAGTCGCATCACCAACATCCAGGAGGAACATGGGTAGGAAGTATATCAGCTGCCAGGCTAGAGACTGCTGAGTTTATACACTCACCTGCAGTGGTTAAGGAGACCCAAAAAGCCCCTGCACCTTCGGCCAACCATCAAACCTCAAAGGCCCATCCAGATCCACTGCAGAGGTACCTGTGTGTTCAGCAACCTGCTTTCTGCTTCCAGGCAAAAACACAGCAAAGCAGGACTCTCAAAGGAACTAAAGAGGCAGCCAGCAATCCAATGCCACTCCAAATATGGCCAAGCTTGCAACATGGAGGAGGTTTCAGGAGGTGGCCCCAGGACATCCCCACTGCAGTGTGACAGTGGCTGGCCTTAAAGAAAAGGTCACACCTGCAGCAGCCGAACAATCCAATGCACTGGAGCTGAAGGAAGGACTACCTTGTGCCTCGACAGTGAGTCTGGGATGCAGAGAGATTCACAATGGCCAAAATCAATATCAATATCATCAATATCAATATTGATATGTAAGTCATCAATATCAATCCCAGGGTCTTTTCGTATTTAGACATCAACAGAAGCCCAGCCCATCTCCAAACACCTACCCCAGAGCAATCATTGGACTCAACTCTAAAAATAAAAGTGTACACTAAGATTGATTTCAGTTCAAAGAAGCAGCCTCAGGCCTGGCCTGTGAGACATCATCCAGATGGCCCCAGTACATTACACCCTGCTAAGGTCAATCAACTTGCCTTCACAGCACTGGATGCCCAGCTTCCAGAACACATTCCAAACCCACAAGACTTCCCAGGTCTTATGTGAAGTCTTCATGAAGAGACATGGGAGCGTGGATAAATCAAGAGAACAGAGTCCTGAAGGATAAGATCAAGGTGAAGAATCTCAAGGGAGTTCATCACCATGAAGGAAGGGAGAGTACTAAATGATCTAAAGCTATAAGCCAGGGAAAAACGCTTGGGAGAGTAAGGTCTTCCATCCTGAGCTCCACTAAGCTCAAGAGTACAACCAAGACCTGGATACCAGAAAAAGGAGAGGCTACATGTAAAAGCTCTTGGTACAACATCTCAAGGACTGCTTTTCAATATGGGAGCCTCAGCACAAAATGCAAGGGACAGCAGGATTCTCTAAAGACTTCTAACACCCCACCAGCTACTGAGCAGACATGGAAGGTTGTAAGAATTAAAAAGCTCCCCTAAATTATGCTGCATGAATTGAAATACTGTGTGAATGTTTGGTTCCAGATCTTGGAGAACACTGAAGTGGACTATTCAAAGGTACAAGAGTGTAAATTGGAATTACTGATAGCTAAGCTTGGTACTTCATCCCACACATCTGAGGGTCTATATGACACCGAGCAGAGCAGAGCAGCAAGCAGAATGAGCTGTGGCCATGCCAGCCCAGAGGAACATAACCATCCATTTACATACATGGCAAGTTGAGACAAACTGCAGTCAGGAGTTGATGCCCAGAGAGCCTGCTAACAACATCCAAAGCAAGCGAAGAAAGGAACGGGCTGTGACCTGTTACTACTGCCCAGGGGAATGAACATCCATGTAGGAGGCAAGCACAAGCCAGACCGTACTATCCAGAGCGCCTGTAAACCTGGTAAAAATCAAATTGGATTGGGACACTGTCAAAATAGAAGTCCTGAGTGACACCACCATTGACTCAGATACACACAAATTGGAGACAAAGAGCAGCTAGGTTTTTCCCATAAAACCTTTGACCCATATCAAAGTACAAAGAATGGAATGGCTGCCTTATAAGTACCAAAGAGAACCATCCAGTCAAGTACAAGGAGAACTGGAGGCCAATAGCACTCAGGTGTTGCTGCCCAGGGAGCCTCTGACACCCAGTGGCCCTTATCAGAAAAGCTCAAGGAGCAGGTCGCTCAGATCATCTCTGACTTCCCACGCCAGGATGTTCTAGAACATGTCCCATCTGCCCAGCCATTGTTTACCCCATGCCTCCTGGTAATAAACTTGGTTTCCTACAAAGAAACTCTTTTTCTTCCTGGGGCTCTTCCTTCTGTGCTCATGGCTCCTGCCCTGAAAGGAGCTGCTTCCTTGTTCTTGTTCCTGCTGTTCGCCACAGTAGTTTCTCTCTTAAGATGATGGAGCAGGGAAAGATTTCTCCATGCGTGTCATTATTAATAGCTTGTATTCTTCTTGGGCTCCAGCTCAGGTGTACAGGGGCTTCCTCTGGCACGTGACTGGACTTATTTTCTGGTGCTTTGAAGCCCATTTTCCCAAGTTTACTCACTTCTGTAATTGTAGTATTAGCCAATGGGTTTAGCGACATTTAGTATGTTTGGTGCCTGTTTATGTTTGTGATTTCTTACATGTGCTGAGCCTTGGCCACTCTCCCACTCTATTAGCAGCCTTTCTCTGCATTGATTTATAGGAACATATATTCTGGATGTGAACCCTTATTGGTTTTATACTTTGGTAGGAAATTATTCTAAGCACTTTTCCCTGGAAATTGAATTACAGGTGGCTGTGAGCCACATTTTTATCTTTTCTTAAGATAAAAACAGCATGTTTGGTGTGTAGTGAAGGAGAGTTTTGGGAAGAGTTAGAAGAGGGAAAAGAATATGAACAAAATATATTGTATGAAACACAAACAAACAAAACTAGCAGTGCTCAGGAAAGTAAGAACAGATGTGCTACCACACCATGGTCAAATAAAGGGAACTGATATTTCTTTATGACATATGGAAAAAACATTTGATTGTTGCATATTGAACAGCTAACCAGCTACTTTGCTCTCTTCTCAGAGCTTTCCTCTCTGTTCATTTTTTTATAGATTCTTCTGTTAGGAATGACATGTGCTATCCCTGCTCCACCCTAAGTCACACTGAAACTCCATTCCCTGGTGTGATATGGGCTTTGGAACATAATTAGGTTATGAGCATGGAACCTCCTAATTAGAGTGATAACCTAATAGAAGAGAACTTTTGTCATTATGGGCTCTGTCATTTATGGGTAGTGTGTGTGTGTGTATGTGTGTAGTATGTGTATTTCTGTGTGTAATTGTGTGTGTTTGTGTGTGTGTGTGTTTGTGCACCTTTTTCTTTGTTTCCTTCTATCAGACAGGTTTACATATACAACAGGCCCATCTGCAAACCAGAAAGAGAGTCCTCACCACAACCAAATAATGCTGCATGCAACCCCTAATTACACATGGCCTTCTTACAGAGGGGCTGAAGTGTATAGGCCAGGGAAGACTAGGGGAGGGTATTGGACAGTAAAAGGCAGTTTGTGGTCTTGGATGAGCAAGGCTTACTCAGGAGACCCAGTAGAGAATTCCACAAGGAATGGAACAGTAAAGCTATGCCACTAGACATAAGGCTGCTGACACCATGAGCCCTCACTCCATTATCCTGTGGCTAGACAATGCCCCAGTTCCCGGCATACTGACTGGACTCCACCTCCAGTCACCTGACCACAGCTAAGTGTGCCCCACCCAGCAGTTACCTAGGAATGGAAATGTAGCACTGCCAATCATAAAAGGAGCTATTTGACCCCTCCCCTCTCTCAACCTCTTAGGATCTTGGCTTTACTCTCACCTCTTGGTCCCTCTCTCCCCTTCTCTCCACTTGGCCATGGCTGGCCTCTACCTCCCTCTCTCTCTCTCCTATAATAAAATGCCTTAAGACTATGGATTGCCTCTTTTCCTCTAGACTCACAGTGCTGGGGCAATGGATTCCAGCTCCAGCTGCCAGACTAGACCAAGGACTTATGCCCCACGCTCACAATGGAACCATGGGCACCCTTCCCCTGTCCGCCTCTTTTCTCCCTTTGGCCTTGGAGCTAACTGAGCTGCCCCAGGGGTCCCCAATACGTTCTCAGCTCTTCCATGGTGTCCAGTGATGTCCTGTGATACCTAGGAGCTAGAACCTGTCATCTCGGCCTTCATGAGGCCCAGGGACCACTCCGGATTGTCCTATCTCCAACACCCGTGTACTGAGATAGTGGCTCACGACAGGCCAATGCCCACCTGGGTGGTGTGGAGAGCATGGGCATCCTCCTACCAGAGGACCAGCCAGAGTACTGGAGCTCTTTTGAGGGGCGAGTGTCCCTCTCTCCACCCCCTTTATTT
>JADRCD010204202.1:0-10678 GCA_019843815.1 Montemys delectorum | reverse complement strand
CACACACACACACACACAGGGGGATTCTGTGCAGTAACATACACACCTTCCCTTCATTCTTATCTCCATGAACTTTGAAAAAGGACAGAGGCAGCTAAGCGCACTTTTATGACCCATCTTTGAACGGAGAAGAACACTTGCCTGGATGTTCACACAGCCCGTGTCTCTGAGCAGAGGGCTGTTCACATAGACCACTCAGGTTTTATAGGCCAGGAAGGCGTTACATGGAGCAGGGAAAGACAGACAGCTCCATTATTGTCCCTCACATTCTGCTTTTACTCCAAGTCCTCTGTCAAAGCCACATTCTTATTTATCCCTTCCGCATATGTTCCTGGGATATTTCTGTTTAGTGGGAAAGCAATATCAGCGAGTGTCTCTGTTTTATTAAGTTTGTCAAACAACAGAATATCTGGTCTGTTGGCCAGAATTTGTTAATCTGTTACAAACAGCTCTGTCCCAATGTGTCTTGGAGAGGCTGTTTTCCAACACATTCTTGGGTTCATCCTTGTAAATGGTGTGAATCCACTTGTTAACAGAGGGCTGGCTAATTATTGATGTGAAGCTTTTCTCTGTGTGTGTTACGGTTCCGTGTACCTCCCTCTATTCCTAGCTCTAGTCCTGGATTGATTTATCACACAAACTAACCATTTTATGCCAAGCCTCAAAAGCATGTGTAGAAGAAAAAAAAAAGGTTTTTTTTTTTTTTTCTTTAGAAAAGAATAGGGTAAAATGCCTTACCACTGACGACCCAGGACATGCCTGGACCTGATACTTTTTTCAGGTACTTTTCAATGTTGGATAAGGTTGGAAATATAGTAAGTTAGACATGCATTTAATATACTTTCCCTACAGGACATCGCAGCTCCGCCTACCCCACCTTGAATAGTCCATTTAACACATAGCCTTTTTATAAAGCATTTGAATGATTCATGCTCACATGTTTTCTTTCTTTTTTCTCCATTAATATATTTATTTATTGGCTTTACATCCCTATGGTAGCTGCCCCTCCTCTCCTAGCCCCAACCCCTCACACAGCCCCTCCCCCTCCCTGCCTCCTCCCTGGGTACCAACCCACCCTGACACTTCAAGTCACTGCAGGACAGGGCACATCCTCTCCGACTGAGGCCAGACAAGGTGGCCTAGTTAGGGAAACAGGATCCATAGGCAGTCAACAGAGTCGGGGGACAGCTATGGCTCCAGTTGTCAGGGTTGGGGGGTGTGGTGGGGGTGGCACCAAGCTCACATGGATTCTTGAATCCCAAACTGCAGTTAAAAACAGACTCATTGCATGTGTATACATTTCAATTGACTGTTAAGTAGAGAAATCACTATAAACTGGGCAATTCTAAGTCTAGGACTGTCTGCATTACCATCAAATGATACAAAGTAGCAGAGCTTTCAGCTGAGGCCCTTGGTTGTTGTCCATGGGTGGGTGTGTATGTGGCCGTCTGAGAACTGGCAGGCAGGCTGACTTAGAATCAAGAAGATGTAGACTTGAGTCTTAGTGAAAAGATTAAGGGGAACCTTGTCAGGTGGCAGTTTCTATAGAGGGCACTGAAAACGAAAAGGGACTTTGACCTCCAGCCCCTCTCCCCATGGGAGGTTTAAGTTCTGATCTCTGAAGAAGGCTTGCCTTTAGAACAAGGAGCAGATAGGGTGAGAAGTCCTAAGATGGTGGTAAGGGTGGACCACTTCAGGGCTTCAGGGTCAGAAGGTGCTGACCTTCTTGTCTCGGCCTGTGGGTAAATAGAAATACCCTCATGGCCTATGCCTCAACTTATAGGCATGGTATGCATGGTGGGTTGTGGATAGCAGCAGGGTCACTCGGAGGTCAGAGAGCCTATGGTACAGGTTGCAGGAGGCTGGGATCGCAGCACACCCAGAAGCAAGAACTTGGGTATCTGAGCTATCACAACAAAGCAATTCCTATCTAAATTCACTTTTGGAGAGACATAGAGCAAGTTAGGCTAATCAAATAAAAATTTGTTCCCTAAGGCATATTATAGAATTCCCTGTATCTAATAGACTGTGTGGCCAGTGTCTTTGCTGATGTTCAAACCAACCTTTTGATTTTTCCTGTGAGAGTTTGGTGGCTCCAAAATGTCAAGGTCTTTGGATGAATCTGAGCCACACCCAGTAGTAGAATATAGATCAAGGCTGTTTGTCTCCTCCCGGCTCCTTGGCCTTTCTTTCACTGGAAGCAAGTCTCTGGCCAAAGTGAGCAGCAGAAACATTTTCAGCCTAATAAATGGTGAAAAGATTTCTCAGACTAATTCAGACAAGGTTAGAGAAACATCTACTCTCTGTTCTCAACTCTAAAGGAAAGGTTCATTGTATGGGTTACACATGAATGTTCACAGCAGCCAGCATAACAAATTCATCAGAGACTACTCTTGTGAGGGCACAGGGGTCAACAATACCAAATCCCCAGAGACATAGGAAGAACCCCAAATGCCTCAAGCTAACCACAAATCATAAGTATCACCCATTTCACTCATAAAAATTATTTCTAACATCATTATGCTAATTAAGACCTCATGATGAGCTTTAGAAAACCATATTGGGTGCTTTTGCGCCTGGAGTGTTGTGGGGTCCCCTTTTCTCTTGTAGATAGTCATCCCTAAGGTGTGACTTTTACTGGGGTCTTTCAAACCCAGAATAACTACTCCTTCAGTGTCCTTTACATATAATCCCATGCCCAGTCCCACACAACTGAATTTGAATGACCCTCCATATTTAAAAAGTAGTTTGTAAAATGTTGTATTTGTTCTGTATTGAGCTTTCAAATAATTTTTATTTACTTATGTTTCTTATTTTCTTTGTTTGGTTGGTTTCTTTTGTTTTGTTTTGCTTTCTTGAGACATGGTTTTCCTGTGTGGCCCTGGCTGTCCTGGAAGTCTCTGTACAGATAAGGTAGACCTTGAACTCAGGAATCCACCTGTCTTTGCCTCCAGTCGACTGAGATTAAAGGCATGCACCCCTGCACCCAGCAACTTGTATATTCTCTTAACACATATCACTTGCACATGTTAATAGAATTAAATCTCAAGTTCGTTGCACTGTGTGAAGGAATCTCAAGGGAGCTAATACCCAAAAGAACTGCAGAGGCAGGTGGATTTCTGAGTTCGAGGCCAGCTTGGTCTACAGAGTGAATTCCTGGACAGCCAGGGCTACATAGAGAAACCCTGTCTTGAAAAACCAAAAAAAAAAAAAAAAATTGTAATGTACCTCTAGGGTCACTTAGAAGGAGGACAATGAGAGGGTCCCAGTGATCACACATTCACCAACATTGCAAAGCTTTCTGTTCTCACAAACCAATTCCTACCAATGCCATTTCAGAGGTCTAAGACTTAAAGCCTTAAGGACTTAAAGGCTAAGGACCATAGGCACTGCCAAGGCATTATCTGATTTCTCTTACCATACACTTCCCTTAAAAGCTCACTCATTCCTTTGAGCTCAGCATTTAGCATGTAAGACGCTTCAACCAATTGCCAAGAGTTCCCAACCCAAAGCCTTTTAGATTTTCAGTTTCTAGCCATGTGTTCTTTCCATTTCTCCTCTTAAGTTTGTGACTACAACTTTGAAACATACTATAGCAAGAAACTTAACAAGGAAGGGCATGTATTTACCTCCTGACCAACACTACACTAGCTCACTCTCTCCTTCCCTTCCCCTCTCTTCATCCTCTCCCCGTCTCCTTTTTCTTCTCTTTACTCTACATCACTTTTTCTTCTCAGTTGGAAAAAAAAGAATAACAAGAAAACAAAAGAAAATAAAAATGCCCCAGACATAAAAAGCAGAATGCTTGAAAATGACCATAGCTGTGACCAGCATATCTCCTCTAAGCCCAGTGTTACTTACAAAGGCTTCATTCCTGCCAGGAGGAGCAGTCTCAGCCCACCCAGACGATGGGCTCTGATCTTCAGACCTATATTTTTTCCATAAGAAACCCCCTTCTATCACCTCTTGTCAACTAGCTGTCTCTTGCCTGAATCCATATATTTTCTTTTTTAGGTATTGTCAAGAAAAGCACCAAAGAACAGTGGCTATCCATCAAGATTCCATTTCCCCTAGAGCTAAGACTTGGTCAAGTTATGATCTGACTCCAAGATTACTGAAAAAGATGCTCTCATGAAGCATTTTTGCCAAGCTATTGGAAGGACACTATCCTTATAGCCTTCATATCTGAGTTGTAAACTTGGCTTTTACTATGATGCCCCTACTGGATTTTTTTAGGCACTTCTATATCCAGATTCTGTTCAATATGGAAATGTTCTAAGTCTTAGTTAGAGTTTTACTGCTGTGAACAGACACCCTGACCAAAGTAACTCTTATAAGGACAACATTTAATTGGGGCAGGCTTACAGATTCAGAGGTTCAGTCCATTATCATCAAGGTGGGAGCATGGCAGCATTCAAGCAAGCATGGTGCAGGAAGAGCAGAGAGTTCAACATCTTGTTCCAGAGGCAAACAGGAGAAGACTAGCATCCAATAAGGTCACACTTCCTAACAGTGCTACTTCCTATGGGCCAAGCATATTCAAACCACCACATTCTATATAGAGCTGTTGCTTGAAAGGGATTCAAAGTAAGAGTGACTCAAGACACATAGACATTTAGTCTCACTTGTGTACCTGCCAGGAGGGATATGACCCAAGCCTGTGGGTGTCTCTGAACCACTGTGAGTCACCAGTCTCCTCTCAGTTCATTCTGTCTACATCTAGGATGACACGGGAAAGGCAGGAAGTAGGAAGAAGAATCTGATCCTCTTCCCTTTAGTGAGTATGTCCAGAACTCGTATTCAGGATTTCAGACACATCAATTTGCCTAACTCAGTTTCAATGGTTACACTACTAGGGTGTAATGGGATCAGCTCTCAAGTCATAGGCACATTACTGAAGGAAGTAAGGGGATAAAACAGTTCACATACCCAGCTTCTTTAAAGTGGAGAATATGGATAGCCAAGGCCATGGCAGAGGACTTGAGTTCAGTTCCCAGCACCCATGTTAGGAAGCTCAACCTGCCTGTAACTCCAACTCCAGAGGATCTGATGCTTCTGGTCTCTACAAGCTCTCTCTTTCTCTCTCTCTCTCTCTCTCTCTCTCTCTCTCTCTCTCTCTCTCTCTCCATATATATGTGTGTACATGCACATATATGTATAAATATATATACAATATTTTTATGTGTGTGTATAATAAAATAAAAATAAATCTAAAAAAAAAACCCACAAAAATAAGCTCAGTAAATTCTCCTGGGGAACAAGGACAACCTGATTTACAGAGTTTTTAGATTCAACTATCCAGTTTTGACTACAACAGTAAAAATCATGATATACAAAGAAACAGGAAAGTATGATTCATTGATGGGAAAATAACAACAATACAATATTGTAACACACTATAGTGCAATATATTTGGGTTACTCATCTAGTAAAAGTAGCAAAGTTACAGAATCTTCAGGAAAATGGATGGAGCTGGAGCACAGCGAGTTAAGTGAGATAAGCCAGGCTCTGGAAGACAGATATTGCATACTTTCTCTCAGCTGTAGAGTCTAGACTTTCAAATCAGTGAAAGACTTGAATACAGAGAGGAGGGAAGCATTTGGGGAAAGAAAGGGGACCAATAAGGGAAGGAAAGAATAAAGGGAGGTAAGAAAGATCAAAGTAAATGACACACACGTGAGCATGTGACAAAGAAGCCATTATTCTGTACAGTGAATTCACGTCAATAAAATAATAGCTACTGGGGGCTAGAGAGATGGTTCAGAGGTTAGGAGCACTGACTGCTCTTCTAGAGGTCCTGAGTTCAATTCCCAGCAACCACATGGTGGCTCGAAACCATTTGTAATGGGATCTGATGCCCTCTTCTGGTGTGTCTGAAGACACTGACAGCTTACTCATATGCATAAAATAAACAAATAAATAAATCTTTTTAAAAATAGCAACTGATTTGAAACTGCTCTAAGAATGTGAGGAAGACATGACACTGAAAAGAATATAAAAAATGATTTGTGGGCAAAATGATAACATAGAGAAAGAGATAGCTTAAGGGGGGAAACTAATTCTAGTTATTGTGAAAGGCATAATAACAGAAAGGGGAAATTCAGCTGCAGGAATTCAGAAACAGAAGAAAACAAACACCGAGTTTGAAGATGGGGCAATTAGCGATGCAGACTGAGGAATACAGGAGGGAAACAGACTGAAGGCAGATGGCCAAAGAATGGGAACTAGTTCTGAATGGAACCTGGTCAGGGAAGTTGAGATAGCTGACTATATATTAGCAGGGAAGAAGTCACACGTTTCCCAGTGCTCTGGGTCCTATGAATTTGTACCCTTGTGCTAACCCTTAAAACAAAACAGAGGGAGATGGAGAGGCCAGTGTACCAAGCCACACCGTCTCAGAAATATGCGGAACCGGGGAGAGTAGTGAGCCTCATGAAACCCCTGGGAAGGCGCAGGACAGAAGTCAAATGGTCCAAAAACCAAAGGAAAGTCAACTGATTAGTAATAATTTAACATAGAAACTGGGACAAGAAGGAAAGACTCTCGATTTCTCTTCACATCCCTGCATCAGGTTGAACCTCTCTCTGAAAAACCCGGAAGAATCAAACTGATGAAGGGATCAGACTCCAAGAATTTCCTGATATGCGTTGGTTTAAAATAACGTTTTGTCCAGAGTTTTAGTCAGTTTAGGTGGTTGTGACAAAATGTTGCAGACCAGGCAGCCTGAACAGTATTCATCATTTACAGCTCCGGAGGGACACTTAAAGACCAAAATGGAGGTGCCAGCAAACCTAGCGTCCCGTGAAGAGCCTTACTGCCACATGGATGGTACCGAGAAGGAAAAGGAGGCTCTTCAGGGCCTCTAAATACAGATATGAATCCTATTCTTGAGGTTGTACCTCCACGGCCTAATTATCTCCCAAAACTGTACTTCTTAATACTATCAACTTAGGGTTAGGTTTTAACGGGTGAACACATTCTTAGTCTCTAAGAGCTAAATAGGCTTCCTGTGGTCACTAACACGAAGATGAGACAGAGAAAAGACGAGACAAGAAAAACAAACAGATACTACCAAGTATTACCACTTTGGTTTTGTCAGATCTCTCGGTGTAGACCCAGTTTTCCTAGAACTCACTATGTAGACCAGACTGGCCTAAAACTCACAGAGATCTCCCTGCTACTCTGCCTCTCATATACTAGGATTAAAGGCTAGTCACACTACATCCAGGAGTGTTTTTCTTTTTAATTGGTAAGACTTTTTTTTTTTTTAAATTGAAAATAGTTTTCTTTTTCATACAATATATTCTGATCATGGTTCCCCTCCCCCAACTTCTTTCAGATTATCCCCACCTGCCCACAGTTCAGAGATCACTAGCGTCCAGACTTGTGTTCAGCATGAGCTGTCACTGAGCCAAGATCTATGCACCAGAGTCTCTTCTTTAGGGAGCGCTGTGCTCAGAGCTGGCGTGAGACCCAGGGCCATTTCCATAGCCACTACAATGTTCGTGCCTTTCTTCGGTGGAATCGTTCATTTCTCCCTCCTCATCTCTTGGGCCTAGTGATCTTCTGAGTCACTCTTTCTGAGGAAAGAGTTCATTCCTACTTGTGTGTTAATGCCTGGCGTTGTAGTGGGGGCGTAGCAAGGGTTCAAATGTTACAGGAAAACACAAAGGTAAACTTTACCTTCTTTCTTCTCACATGCTCTTTTCCACAGACAAAAAAGGGAAAAAAAAACTGACTAAGAGCCTGTCCTGTGCAGGTTATAATTAGTAAGGACCTTCTAGCATAATGTTTCAACCTAAAGAGGTGATTGGTAAAAAGCAAGTATTTGAGACTCAATATCATGATGAAAAACTTATTTGTATGTTTTTATTACTTAAAATTACAATTGATAGCAATAACTAAGGCTCATTAGCAATAATTTTGCATTGGCATTGTAAAGTTTTCTTTTTAAGAATATTTTTTACATTTACTTTTTCTGGGTTTTTTGTTTGTTTGTTTGTTTTGTTTTGTTTTTTTGAGACAGAGTTTCTCTGTGTAGCCCTAGCTGTCCTGGAACTCACTCTGTAGACCAGGCTGGCCTCGAACTCAGAAATCCGCCTGCCTCTGCCTCCCAAGTGCTAGGATTAAAGGCGTGCACCACCACCGCCCACATTTACTTATTTTGTGAGTGTGTGTGTGGGGGGGAGTGTGCATGCATGTATGTTTGAGCATGTGCATGTTATTGCATATGTGTGAACATCAGAAGACACTTTGCAAAAATACTTCTCTTCATCCATTATATATGTTCTAGAAATTGAGCTCAGGCTGTAAGGGTTAGCGGCAAGTAACTTCATCAAAGCCATCTCACTGACCCTAAAATATCTTTACCCAAGTTATTTTAACCACTGGGCCATCTCTCCAGCTTACACCCATGTGACCCTAACCTCCACAACTGCTTTGGTGTAGATTTAGAGATGGGACTCAGAGGTAGCTAAATCTTCTTGTCTTGCATTGTTAGTCACAATAACAGCCAACCATCACTGTAGGGATGCAACACGCACAGACATACACACACACACACACACACACACACACACAGAGAGAGAGAGAGAGAGAGAGAGAGAGAGAGAGAGCCCTCCAATCTTCACATTCACATTTATTCTGCTTTGTTTTCCAGTAGCTTACTCCCCTAGTCTCCTCATCCCCATGTGACCACCACAACTGCTTCACTTGCCCAATCTGAATATATTCCAATAGAGACCACACCAAGAAAGGCAATTACATAGTTGCACGGTAAATTATGAACTTGCCTGGTGCAGAAACATTCAGAACGTGCTTAGTAATCCGGAGGAGGAAGAAATAAATGCTGCGATTAGATGTGGCTTTTCTACACCACCAGTCCTGAGAACATCGGAAGAGAAAGAGCTGCACCCTTGGTATTGGGGAGGACAGCTGGATGGGGTAACCACTAGCTGACAGCTGACTGTGTCTCACTTCCAGAAGGAATAGCATTTGCTGACACAAACAACAGCCACCATAACTGCCTCTTTTAGGTGTTTTGGGCTCACGGGACTGTTGTGAGGGTAAGCAAATGCAGAGATTATTTTTGGTATTTACAGGAAAAGGATACTGGCTATTCCCAAGCAGTACTTACTGTATTTACAATTCAAACACTGTTCAGCTTGGGATGATAGCAAGAGAAACTGATTTACAACCATGTAGCTGGGCCCTATTACTTACTTTTACTAATTGTAAAGGAAGAAGGAATCTCAACACACTTCTTATGTTAGAATCTCCTGATTGTCATTGTTAGATGGATTTAAGGAAAACCAACAGCAAAGTGTAGTCGCAAATAGAAATCCTGAGACGGCTGCTAAATCTACCTCCTATCACTTCTGAACATGGTCAGATATAAATAGCTGCACAGGCATTTAAGAACTATTCACCATGGGGAGAAAAAAGTAATTAATTGGTGTTATACACAAAGGACCGCTCCCTCTCTTTTATTTTTTTTGGTAACCAGCACAGCTTTAATTACAAGCAATTGTCTCAAAATCAGCTTCTGGTAAGTTCTGCGTTCTCCACAGTGATTATGCATCAATACACTAATCTATCACTTTCATTATTTTGGTCATTTGGGTGTGTAAATTTGTATTTAATTCAGACAACAAACTAGACAATTCCTACTGCTACTTTCTAGTACAGTGTACCTCTTAAAGGCATAAGTTAGACTCGTCCATTTGATTCAACTTACAGAAATAGTAACGATATATATTTTTATTTAGCTTGTTGGGGTGTTTTTCCTTCTCTGACTACTAGATAAATATAATAGCATCAGATGTCTACAAGCCTGGATTTGTTCCAAGTGAGAAATTTTACTTTGTGTCTATGAACTGCATTGGCTAGCTCCTTCCACGGACAGGCATTCCCAGAATTTTGCTGTAAGGAGACTCCTAGTGGATTAATAGTGCTCCATCTTGTGCCTCCCTCAGAATAATACTTTCCTCCCCAGTTGCGAACTCCAGCTGTTGCATGGATGAGTGGGTTCGGACACACTCTTTAGTCTCTTTCACACTTTCAGAGAGCTGCATGAGTTTCAGAACTCAAATCCAAAGACTCTCTAAGGATGCCGGATAGCAATGTGTTAGGTCTACTCCATCTTTCTGGATGACTTGGCCATTTTGTCTTCTAACCTCTTACGCACGCATGGAGATTCCTTATTTCCTGAATAAAAGAAGTTTCTTTGATTGTAAAACAAATGGTGATGCCTCCTGCTTCTTTTTTTCCTTTTTTTTTTTTTTTTTGCTTTAAATTCTTTTTAAAAAATTCTTCTCTCATATTTTATATCCCAACCACAGTTTCCCCTCCCTTACCTGCCCCAGTCTCTCCTTTCCCTCCGCTCCCCTCTCCTGCAGACCTACTCCCCACAGAAAAGGTCCTGCTTCTTTTCTAACTTGTTGTTTGGTATGATGGTTCTACTACCTGGCAAGGGAATTTCACATAAAAAAAAATTGAATTAAATTTCTATCCAACTATGAACAAATAAAATGGCCAACTGATATCATATATGTAATTGAATAACCTTCAACATACACACAAACACACTTAAACTAAACTGGAGTTTACATTATCTAACGACAAGCTATGCAGCTCCCCATTTCCAACCCTACTTAAAACTGAGACATTGAAAAAAAAA
>JADRCD010204201.1:0-12832 GCA_019843815.1 Montemys delectorum | reverse complement strand
AGAGCCTCTTAGGAGATAGTTATATGTTCGTTTTGGAGTGGAACCTGGGAAAGGGAAAATGTACATGTAAATAAAGAAAATACCTAATTAAAAAAAAAAAGAGAGAGAGAGCAGGCTGAGCAAGCCAGGGAAAGCAAGCCAGTAAGAAACATCTCTTCATGGCCTCTGCATCAGCTCCTGTTTCCTGACCTGATTGAGTTCCAGTCCTGACTTCCTCTGGTGATCAACAGCAATGTGGAAGTAAGATAAATAAACCCTTTCCTCCCCCTCCAAAAAAAATAAATAAATAAAATTAGAAGATTGTTTTGGGCTCATAAATTCATATTTTATATCCATTGTCTTTTGACTTCATTGTGTGAGTGACTGGTGACTAAGTATGATACCATGATATAAAATTATTGGTAAAGGATAGTTGTTCACTCATTGCTGCAAAAAAGTGGAAGGAAAGAGAGGCATAGAAAGAGAGGAAGGGAGGGAGGGAGGGAGGGAGAGAGAGAGAGAGAGAGAGAGAGAGAGAGAGAGAGAGAGAGAGAGAGAGAGAGAGAGATCAACCCAACAGTGGAGAGTCTGATATATTTATTCAAGTACATGTACCTGATTACTTAGTTACCCTATACTAAATATCACTTCCTAAATTTTATGACAACTTTCAATAACATAACAGGCCAGCAATCCAGTTTTTAACACATGGAACATTAGGAGACCTTTATTATAAAACAGATTAAACATCACAAAGGATAGTTCACCTAGAAGTGAGAAGAACCTAGTATATAAGAAAATGAAGGAATTATTTGTTACTACAGAAGTGATTGAAAAAGGAAGGATAGCTAAAATAAAGAAAATACAGCATTATCTTTTTTTTATTATTTATTCTTTTTTACAGTCTAGACTTTATCCCCCTCCTGGTCCCATTATCTCTTTTTTTATTATTTATTTTTTTTTTACAGTCTAGACTTTATCCCCCTCCTGGTCCACCCTCTGACTCTTCCACATCCCATACCTCCTCCCCTGTCTCCAAGAGGATTTCCCCTCCCCACAACCATACCCCAACATATCTCCCCACTCCCTGGGACCTCAATTCTCTTGACGGTTAGGGGCATTATCTTTTGATCACATTGAGAATAGAAATCTTTTGATAGAAGCTAAGTAATATGAATTTATGGAAAATACCATTCCATTGGGTCTTCAATATTTGAACAATTTTCATAATGAAAAACTCACTTGGGATAGAGAGAGAAGAAAGGGGCAACTGCAGTAGGGTTGTAAATAAGTAAAAAAAAGACTACTATTATAAATTATTACATACACATGTATGTACTTATGTATACATATTTATTTGTACATGTATGTAGGTAGGTAAGTATGTATATATAAAGTTTGTGTGATAGGACTGACCCACAGTTGCTAAAGCATTGAGAAAAATATTTAATATTTTTGAATTAAATATTAATTTCCCTTCTGACTAATATTAAGACTTACCTCTAACCTCATTCTTATTTTCTCTTTTTCCATTTTGTTTATGATTTTGTTTCAGGAAAACAATTGGAATTCTTTTTGTCACCATATAATAACATAATTTTGAGAGATGTATATCCTTGAGTACTTTTAATGATCCCACTTGTTCTATATGGTTTTATGTGAAGTCTTTCACATGCCTAGAATGATTGTTTTCACTTATACTACCACTTGTAGCACACACTATGCAATGAGTAGTGACACTAACTTTATTTGCATCTCTGCATTTTGTTATGCTGGTTCATTCTGACAGTTTGAGACAAACTACAGTCAATTCAGAGAATAGAAAATCAACTGGGGTTGTGTCCATCTGACTGAACTGTGTTCAAGTCTGTGGGGCAGTACTATCATTGCTAAATAATGTAGGATGGTTCAGCTCACTGTGAGCAGCACCATCTCTGAGCAAATGTTCCTTGTCAGTTTAAGAGAAGTAGCTGAGCAAGGTATAACAAGCAAGGGCGTAAGTAAGTGGTATTCCTCTTTAACCTCTGCTTCAAACTTTGGCTTTTTGTAACTACTTTGGCTTTCCTCCATGAGGCATTGTAACATACAAGGAGAAATAAACTTTCTCCTACCTAAATTATGTTTGATCATTGTGTTTGTATCACACCAAACAGAAAACAATCTATAATACTTATATCAGCTATGTATACATGTATCACATAGGATGCACGAAATTCTAATAGTGACTCTAATATCTGATATGATAGGTCATGAATATTTTACCAAAAGCATGAACTCTTGAAAAACTCAGGTTTTTCAAGCATTTTATTAAATTTTTGAAAACTTCATGTCATCTCTTTTTTTTTAACATAGTAATTTTCCCTCTCTAAATACACCTCACATAATTATGGTCTCTACCTCCCTTTCTTACCCTCCCAACATTGAGATTTTTTTTCCACAAAGGCAAATATATGTAACCTTTGATAACTGAAAGTGATGGTATTTTGATGTGATGATATAAATGATGTATTTTTCTAATAACATTATTTATAATAAGTTAGAAACAATCAGCTAAAAAGAATTTAGCTATTTTTATGTCAAATATACAATGAAGACAAGCAACAACGTTATGAATGGGATGGTTTAGAAGAAGTAAACACTACTTTGAGAAGTTGAGAAGTGCTTCATTTGAAGACTCCACAAAACAGAATTCCATGACCCGAGTTGTTAGAGTAATCTACCTGAGTGTTGGATGTAGAAGAAGTATAAACTACAGAGAAGGTCGAAGAAAGAAGCAGAAGTCTCAAGGACAAAATGACTACACAGTAAAATAATAGTTAGCACTCCAAAGTGAACAGGGGAAATATCAACCCGTCCCATTCCTAGGTTAAAAGGCTACATGTGATTAATAGTTGCTATGAGAAAAAGGGAATATTTTTATCCTTCTATACGTTCCTCAATCCAAAGTTGACATCACTGGACACAGTCATAAACATATAAGCAACACTGTATGGATTCAGCATGACACACACAGAGACTCACATACACACATATATATCATGAAAATAGGTACAGGAAAAGAGGTCATAAGTTCATGAATTTGAGGAATTGGAGGCACCAGAGAAGTTGGAAACAGCATAGATTATGATGTAAATGATATAAGTACAGTACTTGTGCATAAAACTCTCAAGTGATACAATAAAATACATGTTAAATTATAGATTTACATATTCACAGAAGGCATGAAAAATTCCTTCCAGTGAGCAAGCTTTTCAAGTTTAAAACTTCTCATTCCATGTGCTCAAATACTAAGTCCAAATTCAATCCATTCACGATTGCTATGTACTAATCTCTTGGAGGGCCCTATGAAAAGAGTTGCTGAATTCCTAAGTCTATATAGTCTTCTCTTTTCCTACCTAAACTTTTAACAATGGCTTCTGTTCAGTGCTGCAGTTAAAGATAACATTTAGTTTATATTATGCCTAGAAAGCAAGTGTCTTCGACTTGAAGGGAATAAAACTAGGGTCTTACAATGGTTTTAGAATCTTTCAGAAAAATAGAAAAGGAAAAGAAATTAGTTCTGAGTCTGATGCTCCATTGACAAATTTTATGACAAACATAAGCACACACACACACACACACACACACACACACACACACACATGTTAATCCATTACTCAATACAACATTTGCAGCTCAATTTTAAATATTTTGGTCATAAGTGGCTATTAAAATTAGATGGCTGATACCATTTCAGACCAATAGCTGAGGGAGCAATAAGTAACTGATTTGCCTCTGGATAAACTCATTTCTGGCCACACACTTGTGGGCTTTGTGACTAGTAACTGTGTGGGGACTTGCAAGAAGTTACAGAATCCTTTGCACAAACCTTTATGTTGTTCCTTTTGTTCATACTGTCAGAGCAATACATTGCTGCCTTCTGGGCTTTGATGTCTATGTTCCTGAGCTGTTACAGATTTATACCACTATTTAAGAGAACAAACATAGCCAGGGTTCTGAAATGATAAGGGTACGTGTAGACTAGTTGAAGTTGCTTCCTGGAAATCTACTTTCTACAAATACATTCTAGGCTGCTTTTCTCTGAACTTTGTCCATACCTGCACAATAGCAGTGATTCCTGTTAATCCTTATATCAATTTTTAGGCCAAAACAACAGTAAAATTAAGTCATGTTTTCTCTCTTCTCTGAAATATAGATAATGTTTTGACAAGATGAAAAAATCACATGGTAGATTTAGATTAGATGTCAAGAGTAAATTTCAAAAATTGCAGTTAGAACAGTCAAAATTAAGTGGTTTTTTTTCTAAAAAAAAATTTTCCCTTTCTAAGAATTTACATGACTCCCTAAGTATCATTTAAAAAGTTGGCATGGTAATTTTGGTCACACATAGTCTGCAATCTACAGAAATAGTTATTTTTTTCCAGTAACATGCAAATAAAAGAGGCAGCAGAAATTGTAAGCTATATGATAAGGTAGCTCACATGCTGTTTCTAAATGGCTTGCTTTCCACTTCTCTGGGGAAAAAATCATCAAAATAACCCAATTTTATTTCACCTTCTCATAAATCTTAGGGTTATTTTGAAACTTAAGAAACTGGAAAGTAAATAAATGGATATTTGTGAATGTCATAGCCATACTTAAGTGCCTGGATGGAACTTAAAATATATACTAAAACATAGTTGATAGTAGCACACAATTTGGTATACAGTAGAATATTTGAGGAAGAAATGAGTTTAGATTAATTTAAGCAGAATTTTATTAGATTAAAATGGAATGACTCAGCTGCATTATAAACAATCAACAGAAATATAGAAAGTGGAGACAACTGTCTGTTATGAAGCACTCTGACCAATGGCATACACAAAAGCAAAGATCCAAAGAGGTGGAACAAACACCTATTATTATTGTTATTTAGATCTGGCAAAAGGAGTCAATGGACAAGGACATTTATCATCAAACAGAAGCACCCATGTCTGACTCCTAGAAGCAGAGAATTGACTCCTGCAAAATCTACTTTAATCAGCATGTGAAATGGCATCTGTGTATAGATGTGTACATATACCCAAACACACGCACGCACACACACACACACACACACACAGAGTCTGAGGGTTTTACTGCTGTGAGCAGATACCATGACTAAGGCAAGTCTTATGAAGGACAACATACATTGAGGCTGGCTTCAGATGTTCAGTCCATCATCATTAAGGCAGGAGCAGGGCAGCATTTAGTCAGGCAAGATGAGGAAAGAACTGCGTGTTCTACACTGTCATTTGGAGGCTGCTAGCGAATGCTGACTCCCAGGCTGTTAGGAGTAGAGTCTTGAAGCCCATGCCCACAGTGACACACCTACTCCAACAGGGTCACACCTTCTAATCCTGCTATTTCCTGGATTGGACATATAAAAATCATCCCACACACAGTGTGAAAAAAGATGATTGACTACAGTAAAATATGAAAGATACTCTTTGTTCTCCAGCAATATAGGCACAGAAGAAAAGCTCACAGGATCTGTTCCTGTAACATCATATATAACTTCATTAAGATGATCTTGTCTTCTCTTGCTTTTTGCTATCATATATGAGTCATAAATAGATGATTACACATACAGTGAATATAAATAACTTCAGATAAGTGCAAATATAAATCCTCTGACTGTGATGCTCATTTAGAGTGATGAGTGCTGTGGTGCTTGGAACGGCTATATCATGTCCTTTCTCATATCTGGTGGCGTCTTGATTATGATATTTTAAAATAATGATAGATGTGATTAAAGATGTTTCAGGTGCATACGGAATTTGAGTGTTGTTCTCATTCTCTCAAGTTTGAAGTTAGGTGGGAGTAGGTGGGCATTCGGGGGAGCACCTCATAGAAGTAGGGGGAGGAAGGTGGGATAAGGGGTTTGTTGGGGGGAGTAAACTGGGAAAGGGGATAAGGTTTGAAACATAAACAAATAAAATATCCAATAAAATTAAAATACACGTGTGTGCACACACACAAAAACACAATACACATATGCATACAAATACACACACAAACACACAAAACACACACACACACACACACACACACACACACACACACAAACCCCACAGACAAACAAGCCTACACTTGTGTGGATACGTGTGTTACAGTACAAGTATAAAGGTCAGAAGATACCTTGTAGAAGTCAGTTTTCTTCCACAGTGTAGGTCTAGTGATAAAAATTAGGTGACCAAGTTTGTTGCAAAGTGTCATTCCCCTTTGTGCTGTCTAACTGGCTCTGTAATTTCATTGAAAAGGTTAAAACAAAAAATATAATTGTAGTTTATACCTAGATTTTTGAAAAAGCCTTACAAGTCTCTTCTAAATTACTGATTTTAAACTATGCTTTGTAATGTTCATACAAAAAAATATCAAACTATTTTTTAGTTGTAAATATGAATCACTCTTTTCATAACAGAAATTAAAATTCACTATCTATAAAACTTTCTAAGAGAAAAAAGTTGCAAATTCTACTCTCTCAACTAAAAGCCAGTGTACAACTAGATTTTAACAGATACTGTCAGTTAAAATTGGACTACATTTTTTTTAAATTAAATAATGTCGGAATGAAGCCTATTGCATCCCAAATGTAGTAGTAGAGGATCTACAAACTTGAACAAATGAATTGAGGAATGAAAGAGGCCATGAGAAAAGCACTGGTGCCTGCCTTTGATGTTTGCTTGCCATAATGTATATACAAGTTTACTGTAATTTTTAGATAATTGTGTGGAAAAAAATTTATGAGCTGAATTTAAAAGGAAGGTGGTAACACTGAAGGCAATGACTGTGTATCTTTTCTAATATTTTAACTGCAACCTCAAGACCTCATCCACAATTTTATTATAAGCAATGCACAGATATTTTTAAAATAAATTTGAATTAATGGAAATAGTAGAAATTCAAATTTTAACTGGTTTATATATACCAAATCTCTGTCATCTTGAAAGAAGAAAAATATCTTGTATCTTGAAACTGGATTTACTTTGTCATTTATTCAAATTTTTATAAACTTCTAGTTTATAAGTATATTATAAATATACCTAACCTTAGGCTACACAGATGAGTTATAATGCCTTTATTAGTTTTGCCAGTTTTACAATATCAACAAGTTTTTTATAGTCTCATTTAATTTTTATATGCTCTAAAATATTCTTAAACACGTCATTTAAACAATGTTCCCCTCAGAGATGGTTCAGTGGTTGAAGCAACAAGCCTTCCACAATTCATGAAGTCCTGAGTTCATTCTCTGTCACCCACATATAATATAATTACATACATATGAAGAGAGAGAGGGATAGAGGGAAAGAGAGAGAGAAAATTAAAAGCAATAATAAATGAAATAAGTTCTGATGAAATTAGTATATGTTTTTAAATAGCCTAAAGAATTGGTGAGAGGAGCTATTTTGGGATGTATTCATTACTGGAAATTCAGACAGTATTTCTGTCTTAATTGTTTGAATACCTTTCTGAAAATATATATTTAATAATGCAATCAACAAATATTTTATTATCTTAAATGGTAGCTTTAGAATTCAAAGTTTTCTTTTCAAGTCTTTTTGAAAAGTTCTGATTATGCTTCCATAGGCATTATGCTAAGGATGTATTTATTAGACAAAATGAATTAATCACTGGAGAAATAATTTAGAGTACTTGAGTTCTGATTGAGTAATCTTCTAGGGTAATATTAGATTGAGTGAGATATAGTTGAAGGAGTTCTGATTACTGAGGATGTTTCAAAGAAAACTATTTTCGGCTGAGTCTGCTAAAGAGTTCAAGCTCCCTTCAGTGCCTTGAAGATTTGAAATGTTGATTGTCAGCCAAATAATAGATCAACTCTGTTAGGAACACAAATGAGTCACTGGGGAAGTAATAACCATAATAATACTTAACATTTTAATCTTCAAAATATTGCATAAACATTATCTAATGAGTCCTTGTATCAATCCCATGAGTCAGATGGATGGCGTTCTCTTTAAAACTAATGATAGAAAAATAATATTTATGAAGAATTTCAAAGTTTTCAAAACAAACTCCTGGTATTAATTTGGGAAACTCAAGAGTTTTTAAATGAGCAGTAGCTTCAGATTCGAGCATGTTTAGATATTAACTATACTCTTCTAATGTTTTATACTCTAGTATTACATGTATTACATGAGTACTTAAAATACAATTTAATTATTGAATTTAATTTTCAGGAAAAAAGTTACTTACATAATTCTCCAAGACCCAATGGTGATTTTTAATGTTGGTATTTTGCTATATTCATTCTTCAATCAAAATATTTTATAGGTATTTATATTGTTTTCACATTCATTTTGGATGTTTTAAACTTAAAAAAAAATACTTTCCAACTGTAGTAAAATATCTTGTGCAAATTTAAGATCAGCCATTTCTTTCAATCCCACTGAACTCCCTCCCTGATCTTTCTATAATGCATTAACTATTAATTTAGTTCTTAATCCCCTTATCTTTCCCAGACTCATAAAAACACGTTAAGAAGCAACAGATGTGCTCTCTTTTAAATTTTATGTATTAATTTTTACATACCACACACGATATTTATCAGTTGCTTTTTATTTCTTTTCAAATGACAATATATTCAATCGCCTCCTTATCTTCCAGCTCGAAGCACTATAGGTGTTTAAGGTGTTTAAGGTGTTTATAGGTCCTGTTCAAGGCCTCCAAAGCCCACTGTGAAACTTCCCTAGTCTTCCTGACTTATGGATTTCCTTGCTGACCCTCACAGCTGGTTAATATGCCAGGTCCTGCAGTCTTTGTCTTTGATGCCTCTGTCTTACCTTCAGATATCTGACTCAACACTTCTCTTATGTATTTTCTGCTCAAATTGTATTTCCCTGGAAAAGCTGTTTGTAAGAAAAACTAAAGTAAGCTCGTTTCTTCCCATCATTCTGTGTTCTTTGCTGACTTATTCCTCATTTCAGTGCTAACCAGAAATGAGATATTTGATTTGCTTGTCTTCCTGCTTTAAGAAAAAGAAATATAATTTTCATGACATTCAGTAAGTAATAAGTAGAGACAGGAACTTTCATTTTATTAGCCCCCACTGGATACCAGCTTCTGTCTACACATACAATATTAGTAGAAAATTTCCATTGTGAGTTTGATATTCTTTGTCAACTCTTCAAGAAGTCTTTCTTTTTAGCTTAAAGATTCTATTTTATAAATATTATTGATTTTCCTCTGACTTGAATAGGACTCTTTTGACTTATTGTTTATTCTAAAATGTTTTAATTTGGGGACATGGGTGGATGGTTCAGTTGTTATACAGCTTGCTATGGATGTATGAATAAGAATCTGAGTTTGCATACCAAATGTGCACATAAAAGCTAGGAACTGAGATTGTGTATCTATACCTAGAGGACTGGGGAAGTTGAGACAGGTGACGCACTAACGTTCATGAGCCAGGTAGTTTAGTGGGCTCAAGATTCAGAAAGACAAACTGCCTTTTAAAGTAACTACAAGGAAATCAAAAGGAGAAGACAATTGGTCTCAGCCACTGAGCTGGACAAACATATGTAAATGACCATGTATCACATGCACTTGTGAACACACTCACAGGTGCAAACCTTCACAAACACATATGATTATTAACATAAAGAGTTTAAAAATTTTTTAAATCATTTATTTATTTATTTATTTATTTACTTATTTATTTTAAACTCCAGATTTTATTTCCCTCCCAGTCCACCCTCTGACTGTTCCATATCCCATACCCATCCCTGCCCCCCTGTCTCCAAGAGGGTATCCCCATCCTCCACCCTCCTCACCCTACCAGACCACTAAACTCCCTGAGGCCTCCAATCTCTTAAGGGTTAGGTGCATCGTCTCTGACTAAACACAGACCCTGTGGTCCTCTGCAGTTGGGGGCCTCATATCAGCTGGTGTAAGCTGCCTGGTTGGTAGTCCAGTGTCTGAGAGATCTTAGGGTCCAGGCTAGTTGAGACTCCTAGTCCTCCTACAGGGTTGCCCTCCTCCTCAGCTTCTTTCAGCTTTCCCTTAATTCAACCACAGGGTTCAGCTGCTTCTGTCCATTGGTTGGGTGCAAATATCTGCATCTGACTCTTTCAGCTGCTTGTTAGGTCTTTCAGAGGACAGTCATGCTAGGTCCCTTTTTGAAAACACTCCATAGTCTCAGTAATAGTGTCAGGTCTTGGATTCTCCTCTTGAGCTGGATCCCACTTTGGGCCTGTCTCTGGACCTTCTTTTCCTCAGGCTCCTCTGCATTTCCACCGTTACAGTTCTTACAGGCAGGAGTAACTATAGAGCAGAGGAAAAAAATGTTGAAAATTTTAATGTAACAAAATATAACACTGGAACTCTTGATAATCTTAGACTGTATGTATAAAATAGTTTTTTCCTTAAATTTTACAAATAACTATCTTAGATACTTTTGTAGTGGTTTACATAGAATTTTTGGAGAAAGGATTCTGATTTTAATTTCCTTTTGATATATGAAATTGCATAAATTAAAATAGTAACCAAATTGATAAATTAAAATAATTTATTTAAATTACATATTTATAACTTCTTTGTATTTAAATCCACTAGAACACATTTTAGATTATATATAATACTTATTATATACTTACATAACTATCAGAAGTTTATAACAATACCATATCAGTGAGCATACATTTACATTTACCTATATTTTTTTGTATATTAAATGGTCTGTATGCTTAGATTAGTATAAGTTTGAGACATTAAGCTATCTTTGTCAGAAGTTTTCTTTTCTATTTTTTCCTTTGTTTTCCCTGATATAATAACTTGTATTCTCTTCAAAGGAAAATCTTAATACAAACTTATAGAATGGATAATAAAATTTCTTAGAATACACAATATAAAATGAAAGAGAAGGAGCTGTGGATTAGGTAGACAGCACATTCAAAGAGTGCTTGCATTACAAACATGAAGACAGTTCCCACCATGTCCATAAAAAGTCCAGCTTGTTTGTGTGTACCTGTAATCTCAGGAATTTGAAAGTTTAGACAGAGTAAATCCTAGAATCCAGTGGCCAGCCAGTCTACTGTAATCAGGGAATTTAACATTAGAACAGACATTGTTTCTTCCTCCTAGCAAAAGAAAAAAAATAAGGCAGAGAACATTAGAGGAGGATGATGGATTGCACACACCCATGCACACATGTGCATACCAATGCACACATACATGCTCACTCACATACATACATACACATGCACACATGCACCCTTACACATACACACAATACAGAAACATATACATAATAGAGTCACATACATGCAGAGATTCTTCTCTCTCTCTCTCCTCTCTCTCTCTCTCTCATACACACACACACAACACACACACACACACACACACACACACTACTCTTAGCTTGTGATCAGAACAGAATGGAAAGGTTTATAAATCCTATACAATTTTAACTTTAAATAAAATTTTACTTTAAAGCTGTGACCTATATGAAATAATACTATGCTATCTTGTATAATCAGCTTAACAGTTTTGTATTAATAATAGGGAATAGTTGTGTAATCTGATAACCATGAATGATTTCATTAGCAGCAGAAGTTAAATTTATTTCCAGGTACTAGCGAACTATTGGTGATGAATCTGTGTTCATTTCAAAAGTCAGGAAGAAGCTAATAAACATTCATCAAAACAGCTACTTAACCTTAGCATTAGAAATAAAATGTAGATATCTTTTAGGATCCTTAATGACTGCTCTAGTAATATTGTAGTAATTCTCAAAGTTCCATAAAAGTTTCCTAATAAACTTGAATCAAGTGTGACAGCAGAACAATGGAGATGATCAGGGAATTAATATGAATCATGATCTATTTATTTAAGTGTTTTAAATAAATGTTCAAAATCAATAAGGGAAATAAACAAACAGATGAAAACTAACAAGCCATCAGGGAATAACACTAACAAAACAAAAACAAAAACCAACAAATTAACAAAAACCAAACCAATCAAACAGACAGACAACGCAGTGTGAGGGGAAAATTCTTCCAAGCCATTAAGTTGTTTTATGTTGGCTATCTACTGCAGGACCTGGGCCCTGCCCTTAAGTGTGATTTGCATTCCCAGGGAGAATTGCAGAAAACTAATTTTTCCTTTGTAGGTGGTTATCAATGCAATATAGCTTCTGACTGAGGGATACGTGATTGTATGCACTTTCTCTCTCATCACTGGGACCCTAACTTGCTTAAACTTTGTGGGCCCAAGTCATGCCAGGGAATTTTCAATACACTACTGGCTTGGTGTCTTTCATCCAGATTGGTTTTCTCCCAATAATATGATCTTTTTTCCTTCTATGCCTCAGAGTCCCTGAGCCTAGAGGGGAGGAATTTGATGGAGTCATTCTTTCATTGAACTAAGTGTTTTAAGATCTTTCACTCCTTCATTGCTGTCTGGAAATCAGTGTGGCGGTTCCTCCGGAAATTGGACATAGTTTTACCAGAGGACCCAGCCATACCACTCCTGGGCATATACCCACAAGACGCTCCATCATGTAATAAGGACACATGCTCCACCATGTTCATAGCAGCCTTATTTATAATAGCCAGAAACTGGAAACAACCCGGATGTCCCTCAACAGAGGAATGGATACAGAAAGTGTGGTACATCTACACAATGGAGTACTACTCAGCTATTAAAAACAATGAATTTATAAAATTCTTAGGGAAATGGATGGATCTGGAGAGTATCATCCTGAGTGAGGTAACCCAATCACAAAAGAACACACATGGTATGCATTCTCTGATAAGTGGTTATTAGCCCAGAAGTTTGGAATACAGGAAGAACAACCCACAAACCACAAGAAACT
>JADRCD010204200.1:35000-43289 GCA_019843815.1 Montemys delectorum | reverse complement strand
TCTCTCTCTCTCTCTCTCTCTCTCTCTCTCTCTCTCTCTCTCCCTCTTTCTGTCTTTCTCTGTCCCCTCTCTTTCTCGGTCTCTCTACTTCCTTCTCAACCCCCCTTCCCATCCCCCTGAGTAAACTCCATTCTATACTACACCCGTCTTATGTCTGGTATCTGGGGGCTGGAGGGAGGGATACTTCCACATGGGCCTGCTGAAGCACCCCCTCCCACCACATCATACAGCGATACACAAAACACATCCTTGGCCCTTACAAAACATATCAGAGATGGCGTACTTGTAATCACGCTGCCAAGAAACATGCGTTACAAACACAAGAAAAGGAAGGGGGAGATCACTGGAAGAAAAGTTCATTTTGAAGCTGGCTGTGAGGTGGGGGCGGTGGGGGAGGGGTACAAGAAGCGAAGACCTGACTGGTAACTCGCGGCCCTCACCTAGTCACCTATGGTAAACTCCTTAAAAACTGCGCAAAAAAAAAAAAGTTAAGGAACCGATAAAGTGTTTATGGGGGTGTCTGATAACTTAAAAGCAAGGATCTGGATCAGGATTGCTAAAGCTGCTCCTCTTGTCAAAAAACAAGTTACTATGACTCTGCTAGTGAATGAGACAAGTAATCCAACCAAGTGATTGAAAAGATAATACAACTAGGGGAGCTGGACAGCACACTGAGTGAGCAGCACAAGGAGAGCTCTGGATGACACCTGTGCAGTGACTTCCTGAGAGCTGTGGCAGATTCTTAGTCGCTTCTTGTACCCCTCCCCCACCACCCCCACCTCACAACCAGTTTCAAAATGAACTGTGAGTCTCAAGCGGGCTCAGTGGGTAGAGGCACTTGCCATGCAAGCTTGATGACCTGGGTTTGATCCCACCCGTGTGTATAGGAACTGGACATGTAATTGTCCAGAAGTTTACAGGCCGACTAGCACGGAGTACACAGAGAAGCAGAAGCAACAAGAGAGACCGTGATGGAAAGTGAGATGGGACTCCCACTACATTGCCCTTCAGTTTCACACAAATACCGTAGCGTAGCGTGTTGTAAAAAGGCCTGGTGCTGTTTGTATTTTGATGCTAATTCTGCTCTCTTGGGAGGGGCTGCAGGCAAGGAGTGAGTGAGGTACTCGGGTGACTAATCCCCTAATGAATAAAGGAGCCAATCATTGGGTGAGTAGGCGGGGCTTCCGGGTTGGAAGGAAGAAGACAGGAAGCAGGAGAGAGTTAGTTCCTTTTGGATGGGGATAGCATGAAGACGAGATGTAGCTAAGAGTGTCTCCTGGTTTCAATGGCAGATCCATCGGGACTTGCCACCGGAGGATTTGGAATTAATAAGACTTACAAGATCAGGATTTTAGTTGTTGTGCCCAGTGATTGAGTTACCGTCATTTCTGAACTAAGTTTGTGTTATGGTTTTCCTTCCCGCGGTTTGCCTGTGGTGCACCACAAAGGCTGGCGGGGGGTGGGGGGGGGGGGGGGGGGGGGGGGATTTGAAGCTTGGGGTTGGCGTGGTAACGACCTGCCAGTGGGAACCTAGCAAGCTGGGTGGACATGTTTCGGGAGTTCTGGGCGAGAAAGTCTCCACAAGATAAAACAGGTCAGCCATGGCCCGCCAGTGCACGGCCAGCCAGGCCACCGGAGCAGAGAGTAGCTGACACAAGCTCGGGAACATGCCAGTTCCTTTTTTAATATTTCCCACAACACACGTGCATAGTACCTTAATTCATAAACACACACATAATACACATGGACAATAATAAATATTAAAAAGATAATAAAGGATAGAGACCCTAACCAATGCTTCCCCAGCAATTTCTGCTGGCTGATGTGTCTTGGCATTCTATTGTTTATCCTCTGTTTATTGCTTTGCTCCCTTGGTTCTGCTTGCTAAGTATTTAACTCATTCAAAATGGAAACGTCATCGTGGAAGACTAGGGATGAGTCAGTGTGGCAAAGAACTAAAACTTTCTGCTGATAGAGAGAAGTTGAAGTTACCAACAACCACACAATGGGGTTGTTCCAGAGGGTCTAACACCCTTTTTACACTATCAGATGGCTATACTAGACTAACATCTTCTTTCAAAACTTCATGGCATCCTAATAAGCAGCAGCCAGATTACCAGTTCACACAAACACTTGTTGATTTGGTTTTTCTTTTAAGATTTATTATTTATTTTATGTATATGAGTACACTGTAGCTGTCTTCAGACATACCAGAAGAGGGCATCGGATTCTACCGATGAGCTACTATGTGGTTGCTGGGAACTGAACTCAGGACCTCTGGAAGAGCAGTCAGTGCTCTTAACCTCTCAGCCATCTCTCCAGCACCAAACATTTGTTTTTATAAACCATTAACATTCAGGGGGGTGATTGTTTACACAGAAACAGGGAACTCAGATTTATAACCAAAGGCAACCAAACACAACCAAACTCTGCTTTTCGTGCAGTATTCAGTGTCTAGAACCCCAGTCCTCATCTCACCTCCTTTCCAGGCTCACTAAGGTCTTCAAGAATAGCCACTGCCTCCTTCCTGCTATATGGGTGCTGCTGCTGCAGCCAGGTCTGCAACCCCTCAGGCAGGATGCTCAGGAACTGCTCCCGCACCAGCAGCAGCTCCAGGATCTGCTCCTTACTGTGGGTCTGCAGAGTTCCCACTACCGGCTCAGAACTTTCCAAGGCCCAGGAGTCTCTTAGTAACAAAAATGCCTAAAATGTTGTGAAGACTCTAGGCCAGAAAAATCTGTTCACTGAAAAATAGCTTTGTTGGTCCTGGAGAGGACCTTCTTCCTGGACCTTCACACCCTTAAGGACATCCTACCCCCAGGGTGAAACCATTCTGGGATTGATTTAGAGGGTTCACAGCAGTGAACTGAAAGAAAAAAAAAATGTGATTAGAGACTCTGATTCAGTCTTCCTCAGGAGCATGAACCTGACAACATAATACTATGTCAATGGTAAGTAAAAGCAGTGATAAGATACAGAGAATAGAAGCAATGTGTAGAATTTATATTAATTAAAAGTGGCCAGGCGTGGTAGCATAAGCCCTTTAATCCTGGCTTCATTTGGAAAGCAGAGGAAGCTAGATCTCTGAGATTTAGAGGCCAACCTAGTGTACATATTGAGTCCCAGGCTAGCCAGAGCTATGTGGGAAGAGTCTGTCTGAAAATAAAAATAGTTTTTTAAGTATAAATAGGTATTGCTTGCATATGTTTGGGGGAAGCACACAATAAAAGACACAGTAATGGTCTCAAGACTAGATTCTTCCCTATAAGTCTTGTAGGTGTAATACCTTCCACCCTGGAATCGTGACTCTGAGCTCAACCACGTGACTTAATTTGGCTCATGTGTTATTGGTAAACCAGAAACTTGAAAGGTACTTGTGTGGCTGGGTTTGGCTTACATTTCCACCTCTCAAACTGACACAAGGTTATACTCAGGCAGAAGTCTTCAGGTGACCCGAGACTCAGGGAGAGTGAAGTCACCCCACTAATGATGAGACCATCCTAGACCAGCTAAAAATGGAGAGGTTGACATACATGTGGGTATGCCCAACTTAAGACCTGCGGAAGTATGTGGCCATTCTACAACTGACAGCAGACTGACATATATGCCCTGCCCATCGTTGGCCAGCTGGGGCCCAAGGCTCAGTTGATATTACACTATTCTGTCAGAGCAAGAGATAACTGAAATACAGGAATGAGGATGCACTATAACTGTGGAACAAATGGGGGAAATGAATATACTTTTATACCTGATTATTGTTAAGATTTGGAATAAAATATGTACCCAAGGAAGAGTGAGAACACAAAGTGTAGTGATTCAAATATCTGATAATATATGGTAGCTGAAGGGAATGAAAGCTATAAAAAGGGCAAAGGGGGAGCTTAAAAAAACTCACTGGGGCCGGGTAGTGGTGGCGCACGCCTTTAATCCCAGCACTTGGGAAGCAGAGGCAGGTGGATTTCTGAGTTCAAGGCCAGCCTGGTAGAGTGAGTTCCAGGACAGCCAGGGCTATACAGAGAAACCTGTCTCGAAAAACAACAACAACAACAACAACAACAACAAAAAACCTCACTGGGCATGAAACATTGAAAATTATGGATTAGAAGCAAGTACTGAATGCAGTGCAGTAGGATTAGTTTAAAATAATTGGGATTGCCTGGTGAGAAAAGACAAATGAGGATCCAATATCACAGACCATGCAAATGACATGAAGAGAAGTCACTTAAGGTTACACATCATGTCACTAATGATAGGCAGGGGGTTCTGGTGATATAGCAGGTTGAAAAGGTTCCTAAGCAGGCCAGCAAATGCCACCAATAGAGGTGCCTGCCACCATACCTCACAACTGAATTAGATACTGAGAAAGAGCTAATTCCTGAAAGTCTGGTTTCCACAGGAGGACCAGATCATGTGCACACAGATGCATAAAGATTCATTAGAGTGAAAGAAAAGGCTAAACATTTTAGATTCTGTTTCATGGAAAATTGCAGTAGGGGGAGGGCGGCTGGGGATCATTTAAGTTCAGTCCTTAAGTGCAAAAGGAATGAATGGGCTGAGGATGGGAAAAGCACTGGAGCCTGCTCAAAGCCATAGGCCAAAGGAATGAAAGGAAGCTAGAATGTCTGTGGCCACGAGAGGAAAGGAAAGTGACAAAACAGTAGGCTGAGAAGACATTAAAAACACAGGAGCTTGGATTTTATAAATGATTGGGGAAATTCTAAAGGCTTTTAAAAAGAAAGTGACAAGACTAGATTCTTGTATTGAGAAGTCCTGCTACTGAGTGGAAACAATGAGAACAAAAGCAAGAATGGAAGCCTGAAAGAGTTGGGAGAAAGAAAGAACTGAAGCCATTGCAATTCATCCAGAAAGACTTCCACTTAAGTAAAGCAACTAAAAGACCCAGTTTTGAAAAACCGATACAACTGAAAGGAGAAACAGTGTGAGTTTTGAAAATGCAGTGCCCTCATTCAATAGTCATTTATGGAGCTTAGAGCTCCTGGATACAATTCTAATACACTGGAGGAAACGTTGTAACTTAGAAGGTGTTTTCAAATATATTCCTGTAAAAATAGAAATGCCCTTCCTAAATTTAATATCCAGTTTCTATGGATTGCCTGTAATTCACAAAGAAACCATTTCATAAGCACTTACTAAACGTCTACTGTGTGTCAGGCAATGAAACAACTGCAGTTTGATGTGTTCCCATATTCTCCCCAGAGTGAACCAAAACCATAAAAGTCTAAGAACATTTTCTCATTAGCTTTGGCATACTTAGCAATAACGGGAAACAATAATGTCAGTCGCCTATGTTGCAACATAATTCCCAAAGTATCCTGGGTCACAATTACAAGGAAATAAGGAATAACTTAAATACCCTGAAGACTCAAAGCAAATCTATTAAGACGATAATATACAGACGAACCAGCCGTCTCTTCTACAAGCTGATGGATGGGAGGAATGAGGGGAGGGGGAGGCTTATAACTAAAGGAGATTTTAAAACTACATACAAGTGGCCTTCAATTGCACTCGAGTTGGAATATGTTAATTGTAAAAGAAATCTGACAGAGGAAATTTGAATGTAAACTAGGTACCAGAAAGTATTAGGGAATGTTCCTGCTCCTAATGTTCCTGTATGCTAATATGATGATGTAGGAAAATGTCCATAGAAATGCTTTAAAGTTTGGAGAGCTTGCTCAGTGGTTTGGTTTTTTTTTTTTTTTTGGGGGGGGGGGGTTGTTGTTTGTTTGTTTTTTGTTTTTAACAACAAAGAAAATTATATGAAACAAATGCTCTTATCTCATGTTTCCGTTTATGAGATAAGAGTGATAGTAGGGCTAAAGGTCTAGTCACTGGTAGAACGGTCTCACCGTTAGAAAGGTGCTTAGTGCGTCCCTGGTTTCAATACTCAACATCATAAAATAGAAATAAGGGCTGGAGATCCGGTTCAGCGCTAGAATGCTTGCCTACTATAAGAAGACGCCCTGGGTTCCACTCCCAGCACCATCAATTAATCATCAAAGACTATAACTGTCTCAGGTATCTCAGGCCTGGGTTTGAGCCAGGAAGATCTAGCTTCCTCGGGATTTCACCCAGTGTCTGAGCCCCAAATCGGGGTTGGATCGCGCCGGCGCAGTTGTTCCCTCACCCCTTTCCAAATAAGGGCCTTAAATCTCCTGGAAACCGGAGAGTCGGCAAAGCCGGCGGGACTCAACTTTCCAGCTCCGCAGCAGCTGCCTGCTACAAAGACAGGAAGTGCGTCATCAGTCCTGAGGCCAGCCGACAAATTAAGCCTTCCTTCCCTCTTTCTAAAAGCAGCTTTTCATCGGGAATTGCAAGACAATTGAACTTGGATGACGGAACGCTGTCAAGCTCCGGCCCAAATCCCAGCCCCACCGTTGGAGGCTGAGTTTGTAGGGGTCCCTGATCGGAGCACAAAAACCAAAACTGTGGGACTGAAAGTGACTGCTAGTCCCCAGCCTGTTTGCGTTCCTCCTCATTCCGATGTCAAATCTGTACCCAGCCTTGACTCTAATTGACGGTGTAAAGAGAGAAGAGAGGCGGCGAAAACATACATTTGTTCATCTTTGTTTTTGTTTTGTTCTTGCCTTCCCTCCTAAAGCCTCCTGTATTTCTCTTCTGGAATCATACTATAGAACCTGTATAGAACTATTCACAACCTGTGGGCTGCAACACTTTTGGAGAGCCAACGACCTTTTCACAGGGGTCCTGTGTCAGATAGCCTGCATATCAGATAGTTACATTATGATTCATAACAGTAGCAAAATTAAAATTATGAAGTATCAACAAAATAATTTTATGGTTGGGGAAGGGGGTCACCACCACATGAGGAATAAAGGGTGTCCCAGCATGAGGAAGAAGCTCCGGAAGAAGACAAGTATGTAAGCAAGCAATTGCAGAGGAATGACTTGACTGTGAAATGAATTAAAATAAAAACTTGTAATTCACTTAGAGTAGTAAATCCTATGTGTGCCTGGCAAGTAACATAGGTCTTGCTGAAAAGTAGGCTCCACCTGGACCCACAAGGAAACAAAATCCATGTAAAAGCTTGTCATTTCTGCCTTCCTTTTGCGCTTCTCTAAATCAGGTTGCTACTCAGCTCTGCATATAGGTGTGCTAATTATTTGAGTAGTTTCTATCTAAAACTTGATGGTACTCATCCCCCATCAAGGTTAAAACCACGTAGGTGAGAGGAACAGAGGTACTTAGGCCAGCTTTTACTACTTCCTGTGCCAGAACCTGAAACGGCTCCTGAAAGTCCTCAGTTATGGTCCTAAGACACGGACAACAGAGAAAGAGGGCCCCCCTGTAAACAGACAATTCTACGAGGATGCACGAGAGGATGCTGCGTGGCTGACTGGGAACAGTAAGCTGAACAGCCTGCTTTATAGCTAGAATGACACAATGGTCTTTGTCCCAATCATGGCTGTTTTTGATTCAAGAACCGTTTGCTCCAGTCACAGTATAGTTCTTTTGTTGGATCACCAGAAAAGTACTTTTCCTCTGGCCTGGATGAAAATGGATTCCAGAGTTCCCTGAAGCAATTGGTCCTTGCAGAAACGGAAACATTATGATTAGGATAATGCCTTCTGAGCAAGCGGCTGCAGTTGACGTGTAGTTTCCTTAAGGTATTCTTGGAGTGCTTACGGCTGATAGATTTGACATTAGCTCAGTCCAATGGGCTGTGGCTAGTAGCCTTTACTCAGGGCAGCTAGAACCAAATAAAACAGCTCTTAATAAGTGAGTTAAATAGCTCCAGCTCTTAATATGATTGAAAATATTAAAAGAAGTGGTAATGATAAAGCCCTATCATTAATTTTAATGGTGCTTTAACAGTACTAAAAGTACTTTAACAATACTTCAAATGCTTAAGTAAATATTATTTGGGAAAGTTGTCTGCCAGATTGTGTTGAGATACTTGATGCATCTAAAGAACTGAACAATTGACTAGAATGTAGAATGCGCAGCAAAGAGCACCAACACTTACTTTTCCTGTATCCTCCAAAGAGGAATCTAGGTAATATGATTAAATTCCTACCCAGAAAAATTACTGTAGCATCTTTTTGGAAGACAGACTGTAAGGAAGTAAGAATATGAGCAGGGGATCAGTAAGAGACCTTAATGGAAATAGTGTGAGTGGAGATCAAGGTAGTAAGCACAGAACTAGAGAAGAGACTGGACAATACATGTCAAAAGCTTACACTGATGTATTTGTGTTCTTGAAACAGACTGTCATATAGTTCAGTCTGACCTCAAACTCACTATTCAGCC
>JADRCD010204200.1:0-30000 GCA_019843815.1 Montemys delectorum | reverse complement strand
ACTCGTGTTGGTGAACAGTCTTCCGACCCTGTACCTTTGTACCCTGCCCAGTTGGTGAGGCTCCAGATAGGAGAGCTGGCAAAACGTGAGTGCGTGAAATGGTTAGTAAGAATGTATCGGTGTTCATTTTTCTCCCTACAGCCTCTCCCAACAGCACCACCCCCATTTCAGCGTCAGCTCTACTCTTACCTCCCTTGACCCCAACAAAATGCTTTGGACTGTACTCAGGGGGAAAAAAAAAGGATAGAATTTTGTTTACTATTTAAAACTACATTAGTGAAGACTTCAGTGTGAGTCAGAGAGAAACTTCAACTCACCTGCAGTAGTGAATGCCCACCATTCAGCTGTAATCTTGTAATCATCTTTAGTCATGCTTTTCCAGCCTGTCCCCTGTTCTTCCCTTTCCTCCATTTGTCCTCATCTACCCCCCTTTTCCTCCCTTTTCCTGCTCTCCTTCCCTTTCTTCCTTTTATTCTTTTTACAGAAAACTAGAGACCAAGACAACAGATCCCTTTATCTGTGAAGGAATCAGCACAGCAGTGTGTTATAAAGTAGGAACTTTAATTTAGACATGCTATCACCTACAGAATTGACAGTAATTCCTTACTATTGCATTCATGCTTTCCTGATTGTCCCATAAGTGTCTTTTTTACAGTTAAAGCATACTATGTTTAAACTACATAGTATGTATACAATTGCTGCCCCTTGTAATCTCTGTTAGTCCACCTTCCTTTCGCTTCCTCTTTAAAAGTAACATTTATTTGTGGGAGAACTTGGGTTTTCAATATTCTCACATCAGCTGCTTTATTCTACTGATACTTTGGGAAAAAAAATCTTATCTTTAGCTTCTTAATTCTCAAACTTGGCACTTTGGATCACACAGTAAGTTCTCAGATACTGAGGCCTGTGACCCATCCCCAGAGGCTAGTTCAATTCACTCTGGCTATACAACTATTAGGAGACTTCCCAGTAGTTCCGTTTCATAGAATAACTTTAATACTTTTAATTTGTTCTTGTGTTTTTACCTGTACATGAGTTCATGGATATAGAGGCTTGATTAAATTTAGGTTTACTTATTTGAATAAAATTATATTATTTCAGATCTTTGTGACAGCTAACTAGGAAGTATTTTCTGATTCTTTCTAAGAGTTGATTTAATGTTCACCCACATGTGATGGTTCACAACAGTACTTTCAACTCTTGGGAGGTGAGGTAGGAAGATTGCCAAGAGGAAAAAGAAAAAACAAAATTAATGAGTCAGGGTTACTGAACTTCCATCACATTATGGGATAACATTTATGTGTTATCTCATAAATCGTAGAAAATTGGACTGAGAAGTAGAAATTCAAGTGAGCACAGACTTGGAACTGTCTTTCCCTTAGTAATTCTAGCTTATCTGTTCTGATCTTATTTCACTGAGTAAAGAGGGATGAACTGCTATCTCAGTGTACCCACAGAACTTTGCAGTCAGTCCTAGTTTAAAATCTAGTTTGAATCCTTCTGATTCAAAGGAATCAGATCTTCTGTCCCTTTTAGGATGCCTCAGACTCACAGCTTCTGGGAAGCTGTGAAAAACTGAGGCACTGACTAGTTAAAATGTGACATTTCCAGGGTCATACATCTGATAGTGATAGGGAAAGAGCATTTGTAAATGTTGTCTTGTTACAGTGCATGTTCTAACTCTGGTGGGATTCTCAACCAGCCTTCTCTGTCATGTATTATGCCAACTTTAGCTCCCTGTGAGGCACATTGGGCAACTACTGAATGCCCATTTAACACTTACAGCATTTGAGGTTACACAGTGAAAGAAAGTGAGGGTGCTTCCTTTACTCATTTTGTATGGGTCAGAGATCTCCAGTACATCTGCCCATCCGTCAGCTGTCCATTGTCCAACCATGGAAATAAGCTTGCCTGCCTGTGTACTTTGGAGACAACCTTTGTCCTTACCTTCTTACCAGGTGATTCTCTTCTCTGGTCCAAGTTTTCTATAAGCTTATAACACTGAGATGTATCCGCCAGTTTTCCAGTTTTGAAGTTTACATTTGTGTGTTTGTGTATGTTCTATGTTTGTGTTCCAGTGTTTGTGCATGTGTGTATACTGGTACATGCACACATGTGTGAACATGGAAGCCAGAGATCGATATTGAATGTCTTCTTCTATTGCTTTCCACCTTTATTTTTATTTAATTATGTTTTTGAGACAGGGTCTCTCACTGTACCTAGAGCTCACTGGTTGGGTAAGAGCTGGCCAACAAACTCTAGGGATCCTCTCATCTCTACATCCCCAAGGCTGCAATTACAGATGCTTGCCACCATGTTACAGGATTGCTGAGGGTCTGAACTCAAGTCCTCAAGCTTGTGTAGCAGGCAGGTACTTTACTGACTAAGCTGTATTCCTAGCCTCTACATTTGGACTTTCGAAATAGTGGTTTATAGTACCCAAGATGACATTAAGCAACTCTGGAGGTGCTGTTGTCACCTAGTGGGCAGAGACCAGGAGGGCTGCTAACCATTCTGATAGCTATCAGGTAGCCCCCTCTTTTTTATACCATAGAGGTAACCTCACTTAAATGCCTGGACTTGAGAAAAATCGCCTTGGAATGAATTTTAGTAAAAAGACATTTGCGTTTATTTAGTCTTTTCTCTTACACAGTAATTATTCTGCTTCTACTATATATTAATACCTGAGAAATAGGAAAACAAGGTAAGGACAGTTGTTTTCAAGAAACTCACAATCCAGTGGGATAAACTATTTATTTTTTTAGAAAGATAGTTTTAGTATATAGGGCCTGAATTGCCCTAGATTCCACTATGTAGACCAGGCTGGCATTGAACATGCAGCTGTACTCCTGGCTCTGCCTGATGAGTGCTGGGATTATAAGTATCCTCTGTCAAGCCTGGCTGACAAGTTTTATTTGACATTCCCAAAGTTCCAACAGGAGTTTGTAGGAACCCAGTGTTAGTGTGAATGAAAACGTACATGCCCTGGTTAGGAATTTTAGATCACTGTCTGATTGAAGCTTGGGAGAACAGGGTAGGAAAGCATTCCTGTGTGCTTACTGTGCTGGAAACAATATTGCTAATAGCTGTGAGGATAGAGAGATATTCCAAGGTAGACCAGATAGATTGGAGTAGATGATCCATGTTGAAACTGAGAAGAGGCAGTTACATGATTATGAGGATGCCTATGGGTAGAGCTGCTGCATGTAGAGAATGCTGCAATGGGAAAGTGGAAGAAAGCAAGAGAATTAGGTTTGTTTGAAGCATATTGACTTAGGTTTGTTTGTAAAATTTCCACTTAGAACTATCTGGGCAGCAACTCAAGATAGGGTTCAAGAGTCCTTATCTAAGAAATAGGAACTAAATAAAATCTTGCGAGGGACTCAAGAATATGGGGGGGGAGGGGCTCAAGAACAGAATGCCAGAGCCCATTCTTACGTAGGAGGAGAAAGGCCAGTAAACTATTTTGATGTTAATGCATTACTTTATTAGTTGACAATAATATACTGCTCACCACATGCTAACCACTGTTCACAGTACTCACAACATTTCTGTTGTCCCTAACCTGCTAACATGAGGAAATCAAGGCACAGAGATGTGTGCTTTACCAAAGTGACCCATTTGGCTTGAGTCGAACCAGAATTGAGACCAGGAATCTTAGCTTGGGGGTTCTACATCCCTAATCAGACTGAAGGAGAGCATTGAAGAGAAAGTAAGGGGGCCACAGAAGAAAGAAGGCTCCATAACCCAGGCACGAGATACAGACAGTAAGTCCAGCCTGGTTACCTGAGCAGCCATGGGACGTAGGAACTGAAAGAAGGGTTTCTGGCTACTAAGGCGTATGGTCTACATCTGTATTGAAACCTTGGCAGAAAGAAAACTAGAGTTGGAGTCTGGAGGGCTTTGGTCTTGAAACTTAGCCGACTGGATAGGTAGGATCTTGCCCTCATGGAGCTTTTCCTATTTTCTAGATATAGAACACAAGATTTCTCTTTATGATGCTAGTTTGACAATTAAACAAGCTTAAGTCTGCATGCACCTCATTGTTACCTTACACTAGTGCACATTCTTTTCCTAAGCAAACCACATTTTTCATATACTTTTGGTCTCTCCCTGTGGATTTGAATAAGAGTAGTGAACACTAGTCATGGCACAGCCTGAATGCTCTCCTGTTTGGAATTTCTTCTGCTAAATTACTCCATTGGTTTTTTTTGTTTTGTTTTGTTTTGTTTTTAATTCACTCTGAAGTTCTCCTAGCAAGGACAGAATGCAGCCAGATACTTTGCGAGGATGTAAACATAAACAGATTTTACCAGCTAGGCCTCCACTGCTCACATATTCCTGGCATTCTGGAGTTCCAAGCTCCCACCAGAATGGCCTGTTAAGCTTTACTTGTATCCATAGGGTGGTACCCTACAGCTGGAAACTCGTCTCCACAAACCAGTCCATAGTTGTAAGAAACGTGGAGTCACGTTTATCACAGCAGTGGCCTCTGTTCTGGACTAGTTATATTAGTTACTTTCTTGTTGCAATGACAAAAATACCAACAGAAGCAGACAAAGGACAAGTTTATTTTGGTTGGCAGTTTGAGGGTACAATCCAACATAGAAGCATAAACTCATATTCTGTCTAGTGAGGAAACAGAGAGGTTCGCTACTGCCCCACTTGCTATCTCCTTGACTGGGACCCGAACCCATGGAATGATGCCACTCACAGTCACATATGATTCTAAATCCCCCAAGATGGTACAGAGACATTTGAACGTGGCGACCTCATCAGCTGCTCCTTGGCAGTTTCCTTGGGGTCCTGGGCCTAGGAGGAGGGGAGCATTTGCAACTATAGTGGCTTATAGTTATTTCCACCTCTCAGTAGTCTTTTACAGAAATACAGCTCACAACTACAGTGAAACGGGAGAACTGCTTGGTTCGGGATGGCTAGAGAATCAAGGGAAAGCACAACCCTGGACTCACACTCTGCAGAGGACCAGATGGAGCTCCTAGTCATAAAGGTGGAACAAGAAGAAGCCTCCCCCTTGGCAGAGGAGGCCAATTGGCTGGGCAGTCCTGGGCCTGACCGCTCCCGCCAGCGCTTCCGCGCTTTCCGCTACCCAGAGGCTGCCGGGCCAAGGCAGGCGCTGAGCCGGCTCCGCGAGCTCTGCAGACAGTGGCTGAGGCCAGACATGCACAGCAAGGAGCAGATCCTGGAGCTGCTGGTGCTGGAGCAGTTCCTGACCATCCTGCCAGGGGAGCTGCAGGCCTGGGTGCGAGAGCAGCACCCCGACAGCGGGGAGGAGGTGGTGGCGCTGCTGGAGTACTTGGACAGGCAGCTGGATGAGACACCTCCACAGGTAGAAGGAACAGGTTTAGACCCATGCCCGTACCTTGCAGAAACCTCAAGCAAGATCCAAGGGAGGCATTGCTTAGGGCCCGCAAAGTCTGTCTATGCTGGGAACTTGAGGCAACCAGCGAACTGACCTGGGCCTCTCAGAATAGTTAATGGCATAAAGAAAAAGAAAAGGATTGTGGAAGAACTCAGTCCTAGTGAGGCTGGGGCAGCATGTGTCGAGCAGAGTGGTGAAAGGTTACATGTGTACTTCTTACTTGTGTGTTGAATAAGACACAGGACAGGTCTGAGCAGTGGCAGTAGGCACAAACGACTTTGTAGGTCCTTTATTGGCTTGTCGTATGAAACAACATCTGCAGTGGCTTGCTGGCAGTACTGTGGTGCTTATGCCATGCACCTTGGTAGTTCCAGTTGACAGTGGAGGGGAATTTACAGTTTTCTTAGAACCTAGAATCTAAAGGGGTGACTTTTGAGTTTGGGGTGTTATTGGGTTTTTGTTGTTTTTTTGTTTTGTTTTGTTTTTTGTTTTGTTTTTTGGTTTTTTGAGACAGGGATTCTCTGTGTAGCCCTGGCTGTCCTGGAACTCACTCTGTAGACCAAGCTGGCCTGGAACTCAGAAATCCGCCTGCCTCTGCCTCCCAAGTACTGGGATTAAAAGTGTGTACCACCACTACCCGGAAGGGTTTTGTTTTTTTCCTATCCAAATTTATGCGTCCCTTGCTTAAACCTCTGGTAGAAAACGAGCCAGGTTTAACATCCATCTCTGGCCTGTTTTAGCAGACAATTTCCTCTTGTATCGGAGAATTCGTGGCCTTCCACGCAGTGACCAAGACCAAGGTTCTGCACTTGGGAGTTATTTCCTGACTTCTGTAACAGTGAAAAGTCGCCACAATTCTCTGAACTTTTATCCTGTATAAAAGATTTGGAAAGGCTGAGCAGCAGAAGGGAAAGGAACTTGGAAACTGACTTAGTGATCTAGAAGCAAACCTGCATCTAGAACCTAAACTCTAAAGGGGTTATTTTTGAGTGTGGGGACAGGCCATGCCTTAAGAGGTGGCTTCATGGATCTTCCTGGTTTCACTCACTCTGTAGACTAAACTAGAAATACCATCCTCAGTTTTCTGCTAAGAAATGGGCAGATGATGGGCTTAATATCACCATTTTCCTAAAGTGGTTCATAAATCTGTAGTGTATAATAAGCATTAAATGAGCTGTGGAAATACTTGCCTAGCCTCCCATCTGAGCTTTGTCATTTAGTAGCATGATTTTGGATAAATTGTACCCTTATGAAGGAATTGTTTGTATTAAATGAGTACATATTTGTAGAATTTGGATACAGTGCCAAGCTGATAGGAAGTACTTTGGAAATGTCTAATAAATAGATGGAAAATAAAAATAAATGAATGACTTCTAGGTTCCAGATGACGACGATGGGCAGGACCTCCTTTGCTCCAAGGCAGTACTGTTCACGTCAGCTCAGGGCTCAGAAAGTAGCCAGATGGAGCCCATGGAGCCTCAACTTAAGCAGGCGTCTTTGAGATCCCTGCCCTCAGAAGTCAGAGGTTAGTATTACTAGGCTTTTGGCTGTTTTGGTTTGTTTTGGTTTATTTGTTTGTTTGCTTGTTTGTTTTGTCCCCTTCTTGTAGTGGTGCATGTGGTAAATCCAGGACTTCACACAAACTAATAAAGTGCTTTTGCATATCTTCAGAGAACATCTTGGGATCTGGTAGCAATCTAGTATTTAGAAAGGAAAACATTTTATAAACTTGTATTTACATAAATTTATTAGTCAAGTTTTTAAACCTGGGTTTTACAATGCAAGAAGGCTGATGCTAGTGTGAATCTCACCCAGAGCTTCTTTTTGTCATAGTCACCCAGGTGGGGCACTGTGGAGAAGATGGAGTGACAGCTACCAGGCTCACATCAGAGTTGCAGGTGAGTTAGAGCTGTTCTCCCTCCTCAACATGCTTTACTAGTAGTGTGTGTCTCCACACTTACCTCTACCCCTTTCCTCAATTCTCCACCCAGTGCCTAGCTGGGATGTGAATTTCCTTATCCATCTCCAGGTTTGTTTACTGTTTAACTTCGAATAGCATTTAAAAAAATTATTTAATGTTATTTTATGTGCATTGGTATGAGGGTATCAGATCCTTTGGAACTGCAGTTACAGACTGTTATGAACTGCCATGTGGGTGCTGGAAATTGAACCCAGGTCCTCTGAAAGAACAGACAGTGCTCTTAACTACTGAGCCATCTCTCTCGACCCTTGCACAACATTCTTGAGGTCTCACCATTTGGGGGTGGAATAGAAAGGCTGTGAGCTTGCAACCCAGATATTCCATATTCCATCTCTTTGGTGGGATTTTATTCTTTTAGGGGTTGCTGAAAATGGAAGATGTAGCCCCAGTCCTTTCCCCCAGATGGACAGAGCAGGGTTCATCTCATATGAACCTCTACAAAGATGAGATGCAGGAAAACGCTGGCAACCTGGTTTCCCTGGGTAAGACTGATGAGTACTAATTTCTTCTCAGGCTTCTTGCTATCTTTTATATAATAGAACCTATTTCCCCTGTTAGGCTTTTAGAAGCTGTTGAGTTCATTATGTCTGAAATTATAAACACACTTTGAAGCACTGTTATTGACTAGCTCCTTACTGCTTGTAATTGTGGTTCTTTGTCCTTTGTCTTAGTTAGGGTTTCTATTGCTATGACAAAACACTATAACCAAAAGCCACCTGGAGAAGAAAGGGTTCGTTTCAACTTAACAGCTCCACATCACAGTCTGCCATCAAAGGAAGTCAGACAGGAACTCAAAGCAGGAGCCTGGAGGTCGAAACAAAAGCTACAGAGGAGTACTGCTTACTGGCTGGCGCCTCATGGCCTAATCAATCTGTTTTCTTGTGTACTCCAGGGATACCTGCTCAGGACTGGCACTGCCACAATAAGCTAGGTCTTCCTACACTGACAGTTTCTCAAGGAAATGTCCCCACTTTTCTACAGGCCAGTCCAATAGAGGAATCTTCTCAATTAGGATTCCTTCTTCCCAGATAAGTCTAGGTTTGTGTCAAGTTGGCAAGAACCCATAGCATACGTTCTGCATGTTGCAGTGAATGGGATAAAGCATAGAGTTCCCTGTATTGTTCTGGCTCAGCGGAGATGCTGAGGGAATACTGAGTGCTGAAGGGTGCAGATCTCACAGGGACAGCACACTTGCTGAGCATGCATGAAATCATGGCTTCAATGAACTGCAAAAAAATTTTTCCTTTCCCTTCCTGTTCCTATCTATGACTAGTAAAAAGATTGAGGAGCCTCTCCACAAGAACTGGGTTATGGAATCATGGTAAGAAGCAACATTAGACACCAGCCCTAATCCTAAAGGCAAGGACACAAAAGGTTACAAAACTTGTCAAATGTCACATACTTGGTGGCATGGTAGGACCTCCAGTTTTTCTCAGAGAATTGATGATCTGTTCTGGTGTGCCTGCCACTGCTAGAGCACAGTTTACCATAACTACTTTTGTCTTTGTCCTAGTTAGAGTTTCTATTCCTGCAACAACACACCATGACCAAAAAGCAAGTTAGGAGGAAAGAATCCATTCAGCTTACACATCTACATTGCTGTTCATCACTGAAGGAAGTCAAGACAGGAACTCAAATAGAACAAGATCCTGGAGGCAGGAACTGGTGCAGAACCTATGGAGGGGTCAGGGCCAGGGAGTGCTGCTTATTGGCTTGCTTTCCATGGCTTACTCAGCCTGCTTTCTTATAGAACTCAGGACTACCAGCCCAGGGATGGTACCACCCACAATGGACTGGGAGGTCCCCCAACAATCACAAATTGGGAAAATGCCTTACCTCATGGAGGCATTTCCTCAACTGAGGCTCCTTCCTCTCTGATGACATACAAACATATCACTATTAAGCTACAACCCTTCCTTTCTTATTCATTCCCAAGATATAACATTAAAATCATTGTCTTGGTTAGGGTTTTACTGTTTTAAACAGACACAAGAACCAAGGCAACTCTAATAAGGACAACATTTAATTGGGGCTGGCTTACAGCTTCAGAGGTTCAGTCCATTAACATCAAGGTAGAGCAGCAGCATCCAGGCAGGCATGGTGCAGGAGAAGCTGAAAGTTCTAACTTGTCATCTGAAGGCTGCTAGAAGACGACTGGCTCTCACATGGTTAGGAGGAGGGTCTCAAAGCCCACATCCTTTTCCTCCCAAAAGGCCACCTCTACTCCAACAAGGCCACACCTCCAAATAGTCCCACTCCCTGGGTGAAGCATATTTAAATCTCCACATTCATGAATAACTTTAAAAATTCCAGTCTTTACAAATTCAAACACATTAAATTAAAAGTCCCTGGGACTAGAGAGATAGATGGCTCAGCAGTTAAGAGCACTGGTTGCTTTTCCAGAGGTCCTGAGTTCAATTCCCAACAACCACATGGTGGCTCACAACCATCTATAATGTGATCTGGTGCCCTCTTCTGGAATCAGGTGTACATGCAGATAGAGCATTCATATACATAAATAAATCTTTAAAAAATAAAATTAAAAGTCCAAAGTCTTTAACTATGGAGCAGAGATTGAAGGAAGGACATTCCAGAGACTGCCCCACCTGGGAATCCTTCCCATATTCAATCATCAAATCCAGAAACTATTGTGGATTCGGGCAAGTACTGTCTGACAGGAGCCTGATATAGCTGTCTCCTGAGAGGCTCTGACAATACTCGACTAATACAGAAGTAGAGGCTCACAGCTATCCATTGGACTGAACACAGGGTCCCCAATGAAGGAGCTAGAGAAAGGACCCAAGGAGCTGAAGGACTTGCAGCTCCTTAGGACAAACGACAATATGAACTAACTAGTAACCCTCAGAGCTCCCGGGGACTAAACTATCAACCAAAGAGAATATATGGTGGGACTAATGGCTCCAAAAGTATATGTAGCAGAGGATGACCAAGTTGGTCATCAATGGGAGTAGAGGCCCTTGGCCCTGTGAAGGTTCTATGCCTCAATTTAGGAGACTGCCAGGGCCAGGAAGTGGGAGAGGGTGGGTTGGTGAGCATGGAGAGGGGGGAGGGAACAGGGGTTTTGGGTTTTCTTTTTTTTATTCTATATTTTTTCTTTTTTTTTGGAGGGGAAACTAGGAAAGGAGATATCATATAACATGTAAATAAAGAAAATATATAATAAAAATTCTTAACTATGGTTTAAAAAAAAAAAGTCCAAAGTCTTAATTGTGGACACCAATAAAAATCAAAATTAAATGAAATACCTCCAAGAAGGAAGAACTAGGGGACAGAAACCATTTACACCATGCAAAACCAAACCAACAGTATAAATAATTCAATGTCCAATTATGTGGGATTCACTCAGCCTTCTGGGATTCTCCAAAGAGCTTGAGTCACTTCTGTGGTTCTACCCTTTGCATCACACCCAGCTTATCTCTAGGCTCTAGCTGGCTCCATTCTACTGCTGCTGCTTTCTTGGTGATCATTCCATGGTACTGACATATCCAAAATACTAGGTTCTTCTGTTTCAGCTAGGCTGTACTTTCTCAAAAAGCCCCGTATAGGCTCTCTTCATGGTGCCAAGCTTCAAATTCTTTGCATGGCCCCTTCAATCCTGCATCTTCACCAATGGCCTCTCATGGCCTCTCACAGTGTCAAGCCTCAGCTGTTCTCCATGACCCCTTCATGTCTTCAAAACCAGTACCACCTGGGTGCCTCTTACACATTCTAGCTGCTAGCAATAAGTACAATCTCGACTGCCTCTGGAGCATGCCTTCTAGGTGCTGATTCTCAGAAAACACTTCCCAGAAGATGTCACCTCAGGGATGCTGGTCTCTTCTTAATCACTGCTAATTTCTTAGCTCCAGTATCGATTGTCCCAGGAAAGCAAAGGTTTCACTTCAGTGGTGCTGCTCTCCTTTTCATTGTGGCTGACTCTTAAACCCCAGCTGACCAGAATAACAGAATCTTAATTCAAAATAGCAAACTGGCCCATCACACTGCGCTCTCAACACTAAGTGGCTTTTCTAACTCAAAATTCTTCCACAGTCCTCCCAAAATCATGGTCAGGTCTGTCATAGCAAAACCCTACAATCCTACTACCAACTTGTCTTAGGGTTTCTATTGCTGCAACAAAACACCATGACCAAAAAGCAAGTTGGGAAAGAAAGGGTTTACTCAGCTTACACTTCCACATTGCTGTTCATCACTGAAGGAAGTCAGGACAGGGACTCAAGCAGCATAAGATCCTGGAGGCAAGAGCTGATACAGAAGCCATGGACAGATGTGGTTTACTCAGGCTTGCTTCCCCTGGCTTGCTCAGCTTGCTCAGCCTACTTTCTGATAGAACCCAGGACTGTCAGTCCAGGGATAGAACCACCCACAATGGGCTGGGCCCTCCCCAATTGATCACTAATTGAGAAAATGTCATATAGCTGGATCTCCTGGAGGCATTTCCTCAACTGAGGTTGTTTCCTCTGATGACTTTAGCTTGTATCAAGTGGTCACAAAACCAATCAGTACAGTCTTTATAACAAACATAGGTGAACACTGCAGAAATCCTTTCACTTGCCCTGTTTTCTGTTGCTTCCTGTGTTGAATCTTTCTTGTATCTGTTCTAGTTTCTTTTCTGTTGCTGTAATAAATACTATATGGCCCAAGTACTATGACTCCTTGAGGGAGTAAAGGGTTTATTTTTATCTCATAGTCTTTGATTGAGGGAAGTCCAAGCAGGAACTCAAACAGGAACCTGAGGGCATGGACTGAAGCAGAGACCATTGAGAAATGCTAACTGGCTTACTCCCTGGGATGGTTTGTAGATGCTTAGCCCAGAGAGCGGCACTATTAGAAGGTGTGGCCCTGTTGAAGTACGTGTGTCACTGTGGGTGTGGGCTTTCAGACCCTTATCCTAGCTCCCTAGAAGCCAGTATTCTGCTAGCAGCCTTCAGATGAACGTGTAGAACTCTCACCTCCTCCTGCACCATGCCTGCCTGGATGCTGCCATGTTCCGTACTTGATAATGGGCTGAACCTTGGAACCTGTAAGCCAGCCCCAATTAAATGTTGTCCTTATAGGAGCTCCCTTGGTCATGGTGTCTGTTCACAGAAGTAAAATCCTAACTAAGACACCCACCTTCTTCTACAATCAGGACTACTTGTCCAGGGATGGCACCACTGATAATATGCTGGGTCTTCCCACATCAGTGATTAAACAAGAAAATGCCCCACAGAGTTAATCAGATGGGTGTAGTTCCTCAGTTGAGAAACCCTTATAGTTTGTGTTAGACTGACAAAAAGTCACTAGCACAAGTTAGTTGATCCTTGTCAAATACATCCATTATTAAACCATAACCTTTCCTTTCTTGTTTGTATCCAAGACCTTATATTAATATTCCAGCATAAAACAGTATAATTTTACAAATCTCTAAGTCATTTTTTGTTTGTTTGTTTGTTTTTTGGTTTTTTGGTTTTTCGAGACAGGGTTTCTCTGTGTAGCCCTGGCTGTCCTGGAACTCACTCTGTAGACCAGGCTGGCCTCGAACTCAGAAATCTGCCTGCCTCTGCCTCCCAAGTGCTGGGATTAAAGGTGTGTGCCACCACCGCCTGGCTTGATTATTTTTTTTTTAAGATTTATTTATTATCATATGTTAGTACACTGTAGCTGTCTTCAGACACACCAGAGAAGGCATCAGATCTCATCAGATCAGATGGTTGTGAGCCACCATGTAGTTGCTGGGATTTGAACTCAGGACATTCGAGAGAGCAGTCAGTGCTCTTAACCGCTGAGCCATCTCTCCAGCCCATCTCTAAGTCTTTAAAAAAAAAAAAAAAAAACTCAACACTTTAAAATTCAGAATCCCCTTAACTTATGGTTCCTGTGAAATTAAGAACAAGTCACGGGCTAAAGAGATGGCTCAGAAGTCCAGCACACTGGCTGCTCTTACAGAGGTCCTGAGTTCAATTCCCAGCAACCACATGGTGGCTTACAACCATCTGTAATGAGGTCTGGTGTCCCCTTCTGGCCAGCAGGCATACAGGCAGGAAGAACACTGTATGCATAATACATAAATAAATCTTCAAAAAAAAAAAAAAAAGAACAAGTCAAATGATTTATTCCAAAAGGAAAGCACTGAGGCATAAAAACAATCACATTTAAGCAAAGCCAGAGTCCAGCAGTGTAGCTTCAAATCTTGTAGTTCAGTATTCAAGCTCTATGACTCACTAATGATGTCCGGGCCTCTGAAGGGCAGAGAAAGTGAAGTATTTAATCTTAGGTACATGTCTTTGCTGCCTTCCTATGATTACACCTTTGGGGTTGCCTACAACCTCCACTGTGTATCCACAGGAATCCTTAGTTCCTCCACTCCCTTTTTCTCCACTCCCACTATTCCTGGTTATGCCCTTCGTCCAACAACCCCATTCCTGCCTTCATGCCTCAGTAGCTTTTCTGTTACCCTCCTTTTTGTTTCATCCTAATGTCTGCACTTAAATGTTTAACCTTGCTGAGCATATAGACCTTTGTAATTATTGTCTCTATGCTACTCATTACAGTGCTCCTATGCGAAGCCTAATTAACAATTATTGGCATTTGTGTTTCAGATCAGGACATGCAGACTAAGGTTAGGGACTTGTCTCGAGCTGAAGAATACAGGGAACAAAAGCCTGAGCAGACAGTGTGCTTCCTGGGTGAAGACGCTGTCCAGATTGCTACAGGTGCAGAAGCCAGTGAGCAGGAAGGCAAGTTACAGACAACACAGAAGAACGCCACAGGAAACAGGCGGTTCTACTGCCGTGAATGTGGGAAGAGCTTTGCTCAGAGTTCAGGCCTAAGTAAACACAAAAGAATCCACACTGGATTGAAACCCTATGAATGTGAGGAGTGTGGCAAAGCCTTCATTGGAAGCTCAGCTCTCATTATTCATCAGAGAGTTCACACTGGGGAGAAGCCATATGAGTGTGAAGAATGTGGTAAGGCCTTCAGTCACAGCTCAGATCTCATCAAGCACCAGAGAACCCACACTGGGGAAAAGCCCTACGAGTGTGATGACTGTGGAAAAACCTTCACTCAGAGCTGCAGCCTCCTTGAACATCACAGAATTCACACCGGCGAGAAGCCATACCAGTGCAACATGTGTCCCAAAGCCTTTAGGCGCAGCTCACATCTCCTGAGACATCAGAGGACCCATACTGGGGATAAAGATTTTTTTGTTCCAGAACCTTACTGGGAAAGTCAGAGTAGGGTGGAAAGCCATTGGGAAAATATTGAAACTCCTGTGTCTTATCAATGCAATGATTGTGAGAGAAGTTTCAGTAGGCTCACAAGCCTTATTGAACACCAAAAAGTACACACTGGTGAGAAGCCCTTTGAGTGCCAAACCTGTGGAAAAGGCTTCACTCGACCTTCATACCTTATTCAACATCAGAGAAGACACACAGGGAAGAAAACTTCTGTCACAGTGACCCCTGCTGTACATTCCGAAGTTGGTGTTCCACTATCATTGAACTGAAGCTACTCTGGAGTTCTTTTGGTTTTTTGGTTTTTTCAGTCTGGAGTTCTTAATGACTGCAGAAGTCATAGACTGGGGCTCTATTTGATAATGTACATCCTCAGATATTAGGAATATGGTTAAGGCTTATCTTCTACATTCTAGAAGGTGACTAGAAAAAAAAAAAACTTATTTCATGAAAGAGTTTTCTGCAAGAGTTCTCACCCACTGGAATTAAATGGGCTTCCTGACTGTCAAATTGCCTTCCCTTGGCCTGCACTTCATGTCTCTTGAGGGAATGGTTATGCTTTGGGGGTGTTACTCTGATCCTTCATTAGGCTAATGAGCCCTTCACATGTGGTCAGATTTGGAACTCTTATGTCCTGCTTTGTGCCTTGTATACAGGTGCTAATAAACATTTATTAAATATACTGGTGAGATTTCCTACATAGCTCTGAAAACCCATTATCTGGAAATTCTCACCAAGGCCATTTGTATATCTTTTTTAAAAAGATGTTTTAGATTGAATCAATGTAGTACTGCTTTGCTTTTGTTTTTTGGCCAAGTTCCCCAACTTGGCAGGGCAGAGGTGAAGGTGAGGTTACTGTGCTAGAATCCTTTAATTCTTTACCTAATTTAGGAATTCTGTGAGAGTGCCTTAAACAGCTTTCTTAGCATTAAGTCATTGTGAATGTGCCACCCATGGAATTCCACTAATATTTTTTTTCCTGTTAATTTTGTTACTCTTGAGAGAACAAAAAAGAAAAACTTAAAAAAAAAAAAAACTTTCCTACTCATGTAGTGTAAAAACCAGTTTCAGAATAAAGTGATCAATGTCTAAGGCTCAGCCTCTTGGTTCTCACTTGGATGGTTCTCTTGGATCCAACCAAGAGCTCCTGCATCCTCTTCTTAGTTCATAACCACTGTGCAAAGGCAGTCCATATGATACAGCAGAGTTACTAAAGGATCTGGTTTGTGTGGGCCTTCACTATTGAGTAAGCAGCAGTTGGTGTCTTGATGTGCTTTGTTCTACACGGCTTAGTATAGGGAGAGAGATTTCATAAGTTACACTTCATAAGCAGTGACATTGCTAACTTGCTGTGTCCTTGTATGACCAGCTTCCTAAGGAAGAACTATCTATCAGCAGATGTTTGCCTATCTCCTACTATACTGCTGGGGAATTAACTATGTAAACACTCTGGATTGGCTCTCAGTCTTTTATTGAAGAGTATTTCAGTAGTCTCACTTAATCCCAGCACTTGACAAGCAGAGGCAGGCAGATTTCTGAGTTTGAGGTTCACACACTTTGGAAAGCCAATGAATTCACACAAAATATTTAAAATAAAAATTGCTTGCTTTTGGATCCAGAATGTGTTGACTAAATCACCTGTAACCAGTGCCATTACACATGGTAATTATGTTCACTCCCAGTAACTCCCCTTGGACATTCTTCAGGTCACTTTTTTTTTTTTTAAAGATAGGACTTTTTTTTTCTTAAAGATTGTATTTATTTTATGTATATGATTACACTATTGTCCTCAGACACACCAGAAGAGGACATCAGATCCTATTACAGATGGTTGTGAGTCACCATGTGGTTGCTGAGAATTGAACTCAGGACCTATGGAAGAGCAGTCAGTGTTCTTCATCACTAACTCATCTTTCCAGCCCATCTTTTCTTTTCCTTAACTGGACATTTCAGTTTTGTCAGTTGAAGTCAGTACTGTGAAAGTATTTATTACATATATTTCAAATGGAGTTGCTTCTACAAAGATCTCAGGGATGCCTGCCTGCTTTCTTGCAAACTTCCATTAGCCTATCTCTTGTTAGGATAGATTCATATTGATTGATTGATTTCTGGCATCAGCAGTCTTCCATAGTTATAATAGCAGTGTTGAGACTGGAATTTGGACAGAACAAATTATGCAGCTTGATTTCACCATGATTTTGCTTATATATTTCTCTTGCTGTAAGACCCCGACCCTTTGACAGTGGTACTTACTTTGAGATGCCTCTGAGTGAAACACTGAGATGCAAATCAATGCAAAAGCAAGAGGTTTATTTTCTGTATGTCAGGTCAACCTCCAATCAGTCCCTCAAGGCAAATTACTAAGAAGGCGACCCCGAATGGCTATTAAACGTTTTTATACTTTTTAGGGGCACAGGTTACATCAGCAAGGTTACAGTTCAAACTTATTGGCTAAGCATATTGACCTTTAAATCTATTTACTAGCAAGCATGACACATATTTGATCTCTACCTGGGACTTTCCAGAATGTCAGGTAAAACAGTCAGTATATTCTGAGAATTTTTTACTCAAGAATGTTCCTGTGAGTGGAGAATAGAATTTGGCCTAGCCTTGACTCGGGGCAGGCAGGGGAAGCTGTAAGGAAGGTGTGGGACTAGAAACCCCCTTAGTGTCCCTTATTCCCCCCCCTTTTCTTGTACAAGCTCCAATCCTTGAGATATGCTCAGGGGAGTTGGGTAACTAACTCGTATTCTTCAGGTCCTGTCCTCAGGGTCTCATATTGTTGGTGCAAAACCGTCAGCTGCACTGCTCCTATTCTCTTTTATGAAGGCTATAAGCTTGTTCAGTATGCAGGGTCCAAAGGTCAACAATAGCTGGAGAACAATTAGGGGTCCTAAAAATGTGGATATGAGGGTGGTTAGCCAAGTGGAGGAGTTAAACCAAGACTTGAACCTGCCCTGACTCTGTTCTCTTTCTCTCTTCTGCTTGGCTAGCCCTTCTCTTACCTTGACCATTGAATCTTTAATAACCCCAGAATGGTCTATGTAAAAGCAACACTCCTCAGCTGAGGCAGCACAGCCCTCCTTGCTGGAGGAAAAGTTGAGTCTAATCCCCTCCTATTCTGTAGTACTATTTCTGATAATGAAATCAATGATTCTTGAGGGTGACTGATGGAAGTTTCTATTCTTTCTATATCTAAATCAATGGCTGCCCTCAGACTGTCATTTTTTCCCTTGTAAGACCAAAATGGAGGTCCCTAGGCCACTCCCAACAGAACAGAGATAGTGAGTGCTATAACAGGTTTGGTGGATGGGCACATAGGATGGGAGAAGGAACCAGAATCCAAAGGTACCACCAGACAGTCATGAGAGTGATCTTGAGCAGATTGTCCATCTTCTGTACCATCCAGCTGGTATACCCAGGGAACGGGGCATCTGCAAGTTTCACATGGGAAGCATGCACCCAGGCCACAATACCATCCGCCTTGAGGGCTGTGCGAGTGGTTAGCAGCACCAGGAAGGGTCCCTTCCACAGGGGTTCCAATGTCTCCTTATGTAGACCTAGTCACCAGTCTGGAAGTGGTCATGGGTCTCTGGAATCCCTGGAGCTCTTAAGGCAGACAGTTTGGGCCAAATCTCAGATTGTATTGACTGAAGGGCTTGAAGCCTCAAGAAGAGATTCCTATCAGTGAGTTGGAATATCTCCAGGAAGGGCCCAGTGGACACCAAGGGAGTTGGGGTACCACACAGGATCTCAAAAGGGGTCAAGTTAAAATGGTAGGGGGTGTTCCAAGCTCAGAACAGGGCCAGGGAAAGGACCACCACCCAGTCATTGCTAGTCTCCAAGGACAACTTTAGTTAAGTTCTCTTTTAGGGTTCTGTTCACTCTCTCTACCTGCCCTGAGCTCTGGAGACAGTATGCACAATGGAGCTTCCAGTTAGTCCCCAATATCTCTGCCAATCCCTGACTAACCTTAGAAACAAAAGCAGGACCATTGTCCAATCCAATTACCTTGGGCACTCCAAACTTCAGGAAAATTTCCTCTAATGTCTTCTTGGCTATTACAGTAGCTGTTTCCTGCGTGGTGGAGAAAGCCTCAACCCATCCAGAGAAACAATCCACAAACACTAGACAGTATTTGCAACCATATTTTCCTGGCTTAACTTCTGTAAAATTGACCTCCCAATATACTCAACCATTCTCCCCTAGGTGTTATGCCCTGTTTACCCTTGGCTGCATAAGCATTCATTTGCTGGCATACCTTACACTGTTCTACTATCTCTCTGGCCCAAAACTGAGGTCTGTTATATATACTTTAGATCCCTTAACTGCTTGGACAAGCTTTTTATCCCCTAAATGAGTCCATCTGTGCATTTGGCCTAGTAAGTCTTTGCTTGCTTTCTGAGGTGTATGGTTTTTCCTTCTTGTGCGTGCCATTGCCCTTCCTTCTCTAGGTAATAGTTGGTAGGGTGGCTAGCAATCTGAGTCCTTTCTTCTTCCACATATTTTAAGCGAGGTCATCCCTTAGTCCAGTCCCATTCCCTAGCAGGTGTCTCTTGCAGGTCCATAACCAGGATAGGCTCCTGCATAGCCAACACTTGATCTGTCTAGTTATTGCCCCAGGCCACTGAGTCTCTTCCCTTCTGATGTCCTGGGCAATAAATAATAGTCATAGTTGCTGGCTTCATCAGGACATCCAAGATCTCCTGCTTGTTTTTTATTTCTTTTCCCTCTGATGTAAGCAGTCCCCTCTCTTGCTATATAGCTCTGTGGATGTGGGCTATGGCAAAGGCATACCCTGCTATCTGTGTAGATGTTAATTTTGTTGCCGGCCCCAAATACCAAGGCTTTGGTGAGGGCAATTAGCTCTGCTTTCTGTGCCGGTGTGCTAAGCAGTAGAGGTTCCACCCAGGTGACATTTGTGCCATCCACCACGGCAGCACCTGCTTGTCTCTGACCTTCATTGAGAAAACTGCTCTCATCTGTCACATATAGTTTTCACACTCAGGAATCCCATAAAAACCCCAAACTAGAAGCCATATTATACATGAAAAGGACCTATGAGGTAAGGAAAAACAAACAAAACAAAAAGAAAAACTCCTTGACAACATTATGAGACAAAGAACCTCAAAAGATGCTGTTGAGTTCATTTTGTACTAGTCATCTACTGCTGGGCAGGCAGCCTTCCCTTAAGAGTGATTTGTATCCCAAATGAAACACTCTTGGAGAAAACTAATTTTTCATTATCTAGTGGCTATTAATTAGAAATAGCTTCTTGGTTAGGATTTGGAGAATGTGTCTTCTCCTTTCGATTCAAGGTACTGGTGTGGACCCATGCAGGCCCTGTGCTGCCTCAATCTCTGTGAGTCCATACATGCACCAGGCCTGTGTTGTCTAGAAGGCCTTGTTTCCTTGGTGTCCTGCATCCCCTCTGGCTGTTACACTCTTTCTGACTCCTCTTCCATAGGGTTCCCTGAGTCCTGAGGAGAGAGTGATGAAGACATCCCATTTAGGGCTGAGTGTTCCAAGCCAAGATCCCCCTGCATATTGTCTGGCTGTGGGTCTCTATATTTTTCCCCATCTGCTGCAGAAGAAAGCTTCTCTGATGATGACTGAGCAAGGCACAGATGTATGAGTATGGCAGAATGTCAATAGGAATCATTTTATTGCTATGTTCTTTTAGTAAAATAGTTCTACTGCTGTTGGTTTTACTCTAGGTCTCTGAGCTATCTAGTATTAGGTTCTTGGTGACCCAAGCAGCATTAGGTGTGGGTTCCATCTCACGGAAGGGGTCTTAAATCAGGTCAGATATTGGTTGGTTACTCCCACAAGCTTTGTGCCACTATCTTTGCTTGGGTTTCATTGTTGTGAAGAGATACCATGGCCAAGGCAACTCTTATAAAGGAAAACATTGGGGCTGGCTTACAGTTTCAGAGGTTCAGTCCATTATCATCATGGTGGGAAGCATAGCAGTGCCCAGGCAGACATGGTGCTGGAGAAGGAGCTGAGGTTCTACATCTTGATGCACAGGCAGCAAGAAGGAGACCATATACACACTGGGTGTAGCTTGAGCATATATAAGACCTCAAAGCCCAATTCCACAGTGACACATTTCCTCCAATAAGGCAACACTACTCCAACAAAGCCACACCTCCTAATAGTGCCACTCCCTATGGTCCAAGTATTCAAACACACGAGTCTGTGGATGCCATACCTATTCAAACAATCACAATCATCATTGCACTGCATACTTTGCAAATCACTCTTGTAGATGGAAGGGTTCATAGCTGTGCTGGTATTTACCTTTGTCCTTTGGTAGGGTGTAGAGTACTTTCTAAAACCATGAACTAGTCCATCTGAGGGATGGCTCTAGCTAGGTACCAACTCACGTCTCCATGTACAATGAATTGTGTAAGTATCACCTTCAGCAATAATACCTTACCATAAGTTTTGTACAATCAATAACCTTGGAAATAGCCTAGGTTTCTTGGGGGTTCCTACGGGCCCCGTTGGACTAATAACTCAGTTAGATGTAATCTATTTTTGGCATTGAAAGCTTCATTTGGTGACAAAAGATGTCCAATTGGGGCTCTGTCTTCCCCATTATTTGGTCATTTCATTTAGATCACATTATATGTGCATGTATGTATGTATGTATGTATGTATGTATGTATGTATGTATGTATTATAAAAAGGCTCTACTGTATTTGGTTTCTATAGGACCCCTCAAACAATCCTTAGTTGTCCCTCTCCATATTCTCTCCCTTATCCTTTTATCTCCTCCCCCTCCCTGTTTGGTTCTCCCATTCCAGTCCCTCTACCTCATTCATCCATAACTATTTATTCTATTTCCCCTTCCTAAAGGGATTCCCCCATAGTCCCTCACTCTCTACCTAACCTCTATAGTTATATGGATTGTAAATTGCGTATCAATGATTTGACAGCTAATATCCATGTATAAGTAAATAGATGCCACTTCTCTTTCTGGGTCTGAATTTATCTCACTCAATTTGATTTTTTTCTAGCTCCATCCACTTACCTGAGTAGTAGTCCTTTGTATAAGTGTAAGCATTTATATGGCTTGTAGTTCCAGAGGGAGAGCCCATAATGGTGGGAAAGGCATGGTAGGAGGCAGCTGGAGCAGGAAGCTGAGAGATTACGTCTTCAAACACATTCATGAAACAGAGAGGGAACTGTAAATGAATCAGGGCTGTACTCTCTCAAAGCCTGCCTCCAGTGATGTACTTCCACAAAGCTCCACCTTCTGGAGGTTCCACACCCTTCCTAAACAGTACATTGTGGGTTTGAATGTGATGTTCCCCATAGCAATGCATTTAATACTTGTTCCTCTGTTAGGAGCTGTTTGGGGAGGCTCAGGATACATGGCTTTGCTGGAAGTAGCATATGGCTGCATATTGGCAGATGAGAGTTTAAAGACATGAGCCATTCTGTTCACTTGACTCTTACTTGTGGTTCGGCTCTCAGCTGTTTCCATCACCATGCCTGGTGCTCCCTGCCACTCTACCATGATGGCCATGGATTCTTATCCCTCTGAACTGTGAGTCTAAAATCAACTCTCCCTTCTATAAGTTACCTTGGCTATGGTGATTTATAACAGCAATAGACAGCCACCAGCTGAGAACCAAAGTGTTGGAACACCTGAGACTCTGGGCAACACTTCTCATTCAAACGGTTATAGTGGCTGTAATACCAAAATCAAAGTCCAATGTCTACAACCTTTCAATGCAGCCTCAATGCCACTAACTCTTAAGTGAATTCCTGGATGGATTGGAACGACTGAGCTACTCACCTTCCTAGACTGGGAGTTGGTTTTCTACCTCCCCAATGTGTAAATCATTATTTAATTATCCAGCCTCTTATTGTGTAAGCCAGTCTTTTTATAATTCTCACCCTCTCTCCCTCCCTTTCTTTCTCCTTCCCTCTCTCTGACCCTTAGAGAATTTAATGCACTGTAAGAAAGGGACTCAAGATTTCAGGTTTTATTCTAGGGTAACTTTCAACCCAGAGAAGATCTATTTTTTGATGACTTAATATCAGCCTTTCTCTCATAAATTTGATACCAAAAATGGGCAGCAGTGTTACAATGTCCTTTTGGAAAGAAGATGCAGACAGACAGGAGAAGGTATATGACAGTTCCAAGGGATTTGGTAGACCAGTTTGGCTAACTGGTGGGAAAGAGGAAGAAATCCTTTCCTTTGGTTGTACCATATTTCATTCGTAGTTTCCAGGATATGAAGAGAGTCTCCTTGATCCAATAGTATGTTTTTCTGTTTGGAGGTTAACTCACTGAAGACATGATTAATTCAGTTGCCTGACATCTTAGCTTTCAATGTTTGCTGAGACTGTGATTGTTTGGTTTTGTTTTGAGACAGGATCTGCTATAAAGCCTAAGCTGGTCTTGAATTTGTAATCCACCAGTTTCAGCCTCCCATGTGTTCTGATGATGGGCATACACCACTTCTGGCTTCCTATTTAAAGGGAATATTAGTACAAATCTGTGCTTGGTGGTATGGGTGGGATCCTGTTACCTTGGATCTCGGTCTTCTGACCTAGTCTCAGCCACTTTAAGGGTAAGAGCTGTGCAGGAACACCACCTCACAGGACTCCTGATCTGTTCTGTCTACATTCCTGCTCAGCACACAACATCATCTGACAGTTGCTGTTTAATGCAGAGCTTGCACAAATCTCTCTGCTCTCCCCACTTCCCCCTCTCATGTGAACTCAACTGATTAAGTGGTTAGGAAGAACTTTACAAAGAGGAAGATTTCGGGCAACCTTGTGACAGTCATAGGAGGTGAAATGTATGAATGAATGATTCTGAAAATGACAATTGGTTGAGCATACACTCGGCCATCTGCTTGTAGCTTTTATTTATAGCTAAATAACTTGTTAACAGTTATTTGGTGAGTTCTTTTACATTCTAGATACAAGCATTCAGACATGGTTCACAAATACTTATTTCATTCTTCATGCCACCTGATGTTTATTGTGCCATTGGTCATTTTGTTTATTGATACAGGAACTCATTGCTTTGAGAGTAGTATTTTCTAATACAAATATTCAGTATTCTACTGTCTCTCTCAGCAGTTTTTTAAAGAGTCTCAGGGATGAAGAGATGCATTAGTGGTTAAGAGTGTCTACTGTTGTTCAGGGGACCTAAGCTCAATTCCTAGCAGCAACATAAGGCTGCTCATAACTGTATATAATTCTAACTCCAGGGGATCTGACACCTTCCTCTGGCCTTCCCAGACAACTGCACTGACACACATATAACTTAAACACACACACACACAAATTAAAAATATTTAAAAATTAATTAATATAGCATTGTGTGTGTGTGTGTGCCATAGCACATAGGAGTGGAAGCCAGAGGGCAACTTGAGGAATTTAAGAATTTTCTTTTACCATGTGGGTTCTGGTATTCAAAATTAGGTGTCAGGCCTGGTGGCAAATGCTTTTTACCCACTGAGCCATCCTGCTGACACCCCCACCCCAAACAGTCTTTAACCTTGCCTTACATGTTGAAATCCATTGAATTTTAAGTTCATTTAAGAATAGTTTTCCTATGAGACTTTTTCATTGACTTGGGCATTATTTAGAAGTATTCTTAGCTAAAAAATATGCAGGAGCTTCCCATTTTATTTCTGTAGTCTTGTTTCACTGTGGTCAACTATAATTTCAATTCCTGTTTTTTGTTTGTTTGTTTGTTTGTTTGCTTGTTTTGTAGTATGGTCCAACATACAGCATCTCTTTGTTAATCTTTCATGTATATTTCCTGTAAGGCTAATTGCCTTCTTCACTTCTGTATCATTCTTAGTTAGGGTTTTACTGCTTTGAACAGACACCATGACCAAGGCAACTCTTATAAAAACAATATTTAGTTGGGGCTGGCTTACAGGTTCCGAGATTCAGTCCAGTTTCATCAAGGCTGGAGCTTGACAGTGTCCAGGCACACACGGTACAGGAGGAGCTGAGAGTTCCACATCTTCATCTGAAGGCTGCTAGCAGAATACTGGCTTCCAGGCAGCTAGGATGAGGGTCGTATAGCCCACACCCACAGTGACACACCCACTCCAACAGTGACACATCTACTGCAATAGTGCCACTCCCTGGGCCGAGCATATACAAACCATCACAGGGTCATGGCTCATTTTCTGTCCAGCTGGTCTGTTAATTACTGAGAGTGGTATATAGAGGAAGTCTGCTGAGATGGAGTAGTGAAATAATGTCCAAATATTAGAGTAATCAGGATACTTTTTGTAGCAGTGGGAATTGAATCCAGGGTCTTGTGTATTTTAGGCAAGTATTCTACCACTGAGCTACATCCCTAGTCCTAAATGCTTTTTTAAATCAAGGAGAAAACAAAACAAAAACCACCTGTATTCCACAACCTGAAACTGGATGTGGTAGCTCCTGTCTGTAATCCTAGCACTCAGGAAGTAGATGCCGGAGGGGTCAGGTTTCAAGGGCATCCTCAATTCCGTGCCTTGTTGGCAGCCAGCAGTCAGTACATAAGATCCTTTCCCAAAAAAAACAAAAATACAAGAGACTGAAGAGAAGGCTCCGTGGTTAAAAGCACTTGCTGTTCTTGCAGAGGACACAGGTTTGGTAACTCCAGTTCCAGAGGAACGAATGTCCTCTTCTGACCTCTGTGGGTACCAGACACACATGGGGTTCACATACACACATGCAGATTCTCACACATATGCATAAAGTTAAATAAATACATCTTGTTACAAAAGATCAACAAAAACAGGTTCTCAAAAAATTTATCCTAAAAATGTTTCTGGGAGTATTTAAAATATTTGAAACAAAAGTCTTGGGGTGGGGGGGAAGACTCAAATCGAGACTTTTTAGAATTGCAAAATATAGTATCTAAGGAGGCTGGAGAGACCTTGGCACTGAGTTCTTGCTGCTCTTACAGAGGACCTGCGTTCAGTTCCCAGCACCCACTTTAAGAGGCACACAACCACCTGTAACTCCAGCTATCTACTCCAAGGAATCTACTACCCTCTTCTGGTTGCTATTGGTACTCAAATACATATGTACATTTACAAGCACTCACATACACACACAAGCAAGCACACATGCTCACTTTAAAAATCATTTGTTTAAAAAAAAAAAATACAGAAGCAAAACCCAGAAGAGATGGCTTGCCGAAGACTAGGATTTGGTTTCCGGCACTCACAGAGCAGCTCACAAACAACTTATAACTCTAGTTCCAGGGGACTTGGTGCTTTTTTTTTTTTTTTTCCTTATCTCTACAGGCATCAGCACACATGTGGCACAGAGATATACATGTAGGCAAACGTTTATATGCATAAAACATTTTTAAATATAGTAACTGGGTTAACTGTGCTGTAAGATCTGTGACTCACAGCTTATGTAGCACTTCTATGATCTGCCCCAATACTACAGGGTGAATGTGGCAAGAACAAAACTCTGAACCCACCCAGGTTTCTTAGAGCCTCCCATCTGCCTTCTTCCCTCCAACTTTCAGAATTTCCTTGTTTTACATAAAACCGTTTGGGCATCTGGCTGTACTGGTGGCAGGAACAGAAATGTGTCTGTTCCATGCTGTGAGGAGCTGGCTGGCTGGTCACCATTTCTCCTGGTTAATACCTGCAATGTTTCTGACTCCCCAGATAGCTGCTGAATGAGTGAACAGATCATTTACTCTGGCTGCCGAAATGATAGGAATTCAAGAAGGGGGTCGGTAAGTCCTGGCTGAGCTCATGTAATTGCTGATAAGAGTAACTGGAGTTTTATATTTATTTCCTAATCAATAAAATAACAGGATAGTTATTAAATAATCATAATTATTACTAGGCACAATATTTCAAAGAGGAAATGAATATTCCATAGATGAAATGGATGTAAGTTCTCCTACCATTGCTAAACAGTGTTTATAATTTGAGCAGAGTTTTTGTTTTTGTTTTTTTTTCAAAAATGGGGTCTTGGTACAACTTTGGCTGTCAGTAGTTGCTTCCCATGTAGCCTAGGCTAACCTTAAACTCACACGACTCTCCTGAATGTGAGATTATAGGTCTAAGTTTTTATGGGGAAAAATTGCAAACGAGTATGTTTAAAGATACACATGCTTTGTAGATTAGCCAATTACCATAATTATGAGAAACTAGAAACTTAAAAATGATTTATTTTACTTTATCCATACAGAGTATGTATACACTGCAGAGACACACGAGGAGTCTAGCAGAGGGCATACAATCCCCCCAACACCAAGTTACAAACAGGCTGTTGTAAGCCTGCAGTGGGTGCCAGTTCTCTGCAAGAGCAACAAGTGCTCTTAATCACTGAGAGCTAATCTATGGGGCGGGCTCTTCACTTCGATATGGAAAGTTTGATTCTGAGGTACTACAGATGTGCAACATTTCTTGTTCCATTGTTATCCTGAGATAAAGGCAATGACATGGACCCTGGCTGCTAGAGCCTATTACTGTCTAATCGTTAGTTAATAAAGCCTAGAGACAGACTATGACCTCTCCTGTCAATTTCCTATCTTGGACCGTCTCACATAAGTGACAGTGAAAAGAACGGTAGGAATAAGTTGATAGCAACAACTGTCGTTTAAAGGGCATAAGGAGCAGGAGTGGAGCTCGGCACTAGGCACCTGCATAATGTCCATGCAAACATGTTTCATGAATTTAGTCATGGAGGTCAGTCCTGTCACGTCCTAACCAGTGAATGAACAAAGGTGCCGATAGATTAATCTGCTCACACAACTGTTCAGTAGATTTTTTTTGGTCCCCTGTCTACCACCCAACGTTAGGTGAATCACATCATGTCTCCCAAATGGACACAACTTTCCTTTTACCAAAGGAAGAAGCCAGACTTTTTCTCAACAGTTCTAGTATACTGAGACTTCAAACACCATCCTTCCCCTAGCAGCTCCTTTTTCTTCAGATACACGAAAAACTCATAGTGTGTATAAAGAGTTCCCCTACAATCAAAGGAAAAGCAAAGGTTCCCAATGATGCTCTTACGAGGTAAGCTAGGGAGTCAATTAAATTATTCAAATAAAATGGAATGATATGAAAGTTATATATAAAACACAAAACATTCACAAATATGTACTATTTGTACAACATATATTAGATATAATATAGTAATATAATATTAATTAGTATATTACTTAATATATTAGTATAACATTATATTTATATATATATATATATATATATATATACATACACACATACATACACATACACACACAAAAAACATTCAAGGAGAACTTGCCAATCATCCTGAGGAACATTTAGAAGAGATACAAAAAACTAGTAAGACAGGTTTTTGGAGGGGTCATAGTATAAAAACTTTCTAGTAAGGGTTAACAGCTGGGAAGAAATTCAACAACAGGGTAGCAAGTGATTATTCCCAGGGTAAAGAGGCACTTGCCACTCAGGAACCTGTGGCCTCCAGAGTTCACGGAGCACCATCTGACCTCTGCGAGACAAAGCTAGAGCAAATGAAAATGTTCTCTTCAGTGCTGGGAACAAATCCAAGACAAGCAAGCAACTTCTGCCTCCCGAGACTAGAGGCCGTTTTATGAACATATACTTTGATCTCCTTGTTTTGAGATGGAACCCATATTGACCTGGCTAGACTTACAATACTGAGTTCCAAGGAGCCTCACGCTTCTGCCTCGTGAGTGCTGGGGTCACAATTATGCACCACCGTGTCCCCGTTCCAGTGAGCTACTACACTATAAAATAACTTTAAAAAGAATCCTCACAACAACAGCCATGCTGAGTTGATATCCTCTGCGGACATCTCGCCAAATAGGGCTTGTATTGAAAGCACGATCCTGGTTTTCACGCTAGAAAGGCAAAGTCTGAATCGCGGTTCTAGGCTAACGGCCGATCCATAGATGAGATCTCACCTTTGAGGTGGAATGTTTTCTGGACGTCTTCACGGTCCAGATAACCACTGGGCTGTTTATGGGACACTGCCCAAATCACACAAGATTTACTATGGATAGATAATATCATAATGCTGAGGTGTTTGGACCTGGGTCTGGGCTTTCCCATTACGACTAAAAGGAATTAAAAATGACTATAGACAATTACTCGGGGTCCTGACTAATACTGTAATTCATGGTTTGTCCAATTGAAATAAGCATCGTATGTAGGAGCTTAAAAGTATATGCTCTAGAACATGCTTGTGTTGAAACACGACCCTGCCGTGTACTGTGTGACTTTGAGTAGGTAGAATTAAATCTCAGCCCATGTTTAAGCTTACTTCTTTCCACTGCTTTAGAGACTCAACTCTGCCAACTACTCCATGTACTTTGTTTACCATAGAATGTCTTAATACGAATTAAGTATAAAAAAAGAGAAATCAGAAAACCGGAGCAGTTACTTCTACTAGATTGATGAATTACTGCCTGCATTACTTAGACCTTGGACCTCCGTCGTTCCTCTCTGCTTCCTGCTGTGCATTTTTAAATCTGCACGAAGATGCAAAGGGAATTAGGCACTATGGCTATCTGTAATCCTAGCACGCAGTAGGCTGAGGGAGGAGGGCGGTCAAAAATCTGAGAACATCCTGGGCTACATAATGAGTAGGTTTCTCCTCCGATGCAATATGCCAATTCAAGCCAAATCAAGAGTATAAAGGCAGGTTTATTGAGAGGCAGCTCTCGGTAGTGTTCCCTGACCTCAAAGAAGGTCAATGGAGTCACTCACCGCCTAAAGCAAGGGGGTTTTATAGGTCTTGGGCGCCGGGTGATGACGTAAGCTAGGACTGTGCCAGACTATGATTTAGAAAAAACAAAAGCAAAAACCTCAGCCCCTGGGCAGGCACACTTGGGTGGGTTGCCTGGAGTTTTCTCTTTGCAGATGGGGTTGGGGGGCGGAAAGAGCAGATGAGGTTTATCTTTTTGTAACAATAGCTACCAAAAGATGTCCTGGCCATCGGGAGGCATTTTCTGTTCACCGTGCGGTAGCACCCGAATCACACACCTCCTGTCTGTCATGTTTTCCACTTGGCCCTGACTCTGAATTACACCAGTCTGGCTTTACCTAGCCACATTCCTCTGTGTTTTCTTTGTTCTGGAACAAGGCTTGATCTCTTTTGATACATATGTGGAAATTTCATGCCCCTCCTTCTTAAGCATAAGAAGCCAGAACAAAGCTCCCACAGTTAAGTTACCAACTATATCTCTTGGTTTAAGGTATGCCATTGTTCTGGTCTTTGCTCAAAGTCTGTTTACACAGACCTTAATGTTGAATAGGTGCAGAAAAGGAACTGGAAGAACATTTGTATAGTGACGGCCTATGGCAAGCAAAGCAAGACATGGTGAAGACTCGGAAAGCAGTTCTAAGAGACACATTCCAGCAAGCGAGGCAGCTCTGTTACTA
>JADRCD010204197.1:0-19673 GCA_019843815.1 Montemys delectorum | reverse complement strand
ACTCTGTTGATACTATCTTTTCCTGTATAGAAGCTCTAAACTCATCATCATAAGTGACCCCATTTGTCAATCCTCGGGACTAGTCCTTGTGTTACCAGGATTTCTGATCAGATGCTGGTAAATCGTGTTTTCATTTTCATTTGCTTGTAGAGTTTACTTAATCTCTTCGTTGATTTACTCATTAACTCGCTGATCACTTAAGAGTATATTGTTCAGTCTCTGTTGTTTGCATAATTTTGTACTTTCTCTTGTTATTGCTTTCTAATATTATTCTATTATTTGAGAAAATATAAGAAATAAGTTAAATTGTTTAACTTATTTCTTTGTGATTTAGAACATGTATGTTTTAGAGTAGGGTTCATAGACTTAGTGAAAAGGGTGTAGATCCTATATCTATTGGATGGGATGGTCTAAAAGTATCTGCTGCATGGGATATACTGGAGGCATCTCTTTGGCTTATTTGAACTAAAACCTGATGCTTCTTCCTTGATTTTTGTTTTTTGTTTAAACAGACTATTTAAAAATGTGAGTGGGGTATTGTAATTATCCATTGTTATTATCCCAGGACCCAATCTGATCCTTTTATTTATTTTTTAAAGATTTATTTATTTTATGGTATATGATTACACCACCATTGTTCTCTTCAGAGACACCAGAAGAGGGTATCAGACCCCATTACAGATGGTTGTGAGGCACCGTGTGGTTGCTGGGAGTTGAACTCAGGACCTCTGGAAAAGTAGTTGGTGTTCTTAACTCCTGAGCCATCTCTCCAGCTCCATCTGATTCTTTTATATTCATTGATGTTTGTTTTATAAAATCACGAGTCCTAACATTGGTTGCATATATTCTTACAGTCTTTATATCCTTTAATTAATCTTTTTCTTTATTTACAAATGTAGCTTTCTTTATCTCTTTAAACTAACTATGGATTGAATACTACTTTGTTAGACATAAAAATAGCCAAACCGGCTTATTTTGTTTTCCATTTGCCTGATAGATTGACTTCTATCCATTGATAAATCTTAGTCTATAGGTGCCATTGTCAACATCATGCTTTTTTTTTTTTTTTTTTTTTTTTTAAATTTTTTGAGACAGGGTTTCTCTGTGTAGCCCTGGCTGTCCTGGAACTCACTCTGTAGACCAGGCTGGCCTTGAACTCAGAAATCCACCTGCCTCTGCCTCCCAAGTGCTGGGATTAAAGGCGTGCACCACCACTGCCTGGCTAGATCATGCTTTTCTTATAGACCACAAATAGTCGTATCTAATTCTTTAATTGAGTCAATCTGTACACATCTATCTTTTGGCTATTTGATGCCATTTATATTGAAGATTATTGACTCCCTTGCTGTTTATTGCCATGACAAAACACTATGGCCAAGACAACTGATAAAAGAAAGTACTTAACTTGGGGCCCACAGTTCCAGAGGGTTAGAGTCTGTGACCATCATGGTAGGGAACATGACAGCAGGCAGAATGGAATGTAACTGAAGCAGTAGTTGAAAGCCTACATTTGATCTACAAGCGAGGTGGGGGGCAGGTGGGGGAGGACTAGGAATGGCGTGGGCTTTTAAAACCTCAAAGTCCATCCTCAGGAACACATCTTCTCCAGCAAGGCCACATTCCACCAAGAAGACCATACAGCCTAATCCTTCTCAAACCTTTCCAGTAAACATGCATTCAAACATATGAGCCCATGGGAAGGCACATTCTCATCCAAACCATCACAATTATCATAAAGAGATGTTTATTAATGTCCGTGATGTTTATTGATTACTTTTCTGGTTGGCTGGATTGTTCCTTGTTCTCCCCTTGTTCAGTTTGGGGCTTTGCTTGTTAGCTGTATTGGACATGATTTATTTCTTCCTACCTCTCTGTTGTTCACCTGTTCCTCTCCTAAAATTCATCCTCTTTGTGCTCTCACGGTCACGACTGTCTTTCCTACACTCTTTGTGGAGTTGCTTTCACTATGTCCTACAATGTTGGTTTGCTTGCCATGAGCTGAGTCTCTGCTCATGTTGTCAACTATTGGAAGAATGTTGTTAGATACAGCAATCTTGGTTTGCAATTGTTTTCTTTCAGTGCTTAAAATATGTCATTCTATGCTTTTCCGGAGGTTAGGGTTGGCAGCTCTTGCTCCATTCTGCTGTGCTTGCCTGTGTGGATGAGTTGGTATTTTTTCCCAAACAACTTTTAATAGTCTTTCCTTGACATCTTGAATGAATTATTTAGCCTTTTTTTTTTTTTTCCATCTCAGCTCTGTCCTCACAGCCTCTTGATGGTATCCCAGAGTTCCAGAATGTTCTGACCCTACTCTTTTCCTCCCTTATTGTTGTTTACATTTCTCTTTTGTGTCTAGTCACTGGTCATCTTTCAGTTGCTTGGCCAAGTTAAGTGATGATGTTTTCCACCATGGTTGGGTTTTGTTTAGTTGGTTGGGCTTTGGTTCATTAAGCTTTTTATTTCCTATGTTTTTATTGGTTTTCTTTACCAAATGTTATTCTTTGCTGATTTTTTTTGTTCCGTATTATTGACATTCTCACCCATTTTGCTCATTCTCTCCTGTGTTGCTGGTTTCCCTCTCCAGATTCATCTTTTTATGAATATCCCCTTTAAGGTTATCAATCATTTTTATTAGTTAATGTTTGAAATAGTCATCATGCAATTTATGTACCCTAGTATCATTTAAATTCAGTGGCTGAATTTTTCTTTTTGAAGAATCATGTTCTTTTTTTTTTTTTTTTTTCTTCACGTCTCTGGTGTTCCGGTAATCCACTCTGCTCATCTGTTGGTTTGGTTTTCTAATCTGGTCAACCTGAGATTCTCATTGAGTTACCTACTCAGAAGGTGTTGAGCATGATGGATTCCTTACCACCTGGTGAGTCAAAAACGACCTTAAAACAAAAGCCTCATCAAAGTATACAAGATATGAATTTACAGTCAATTAAAAGCCACCAACCTGTCACCAAGAGGGTAAACAGGAAATGACAAAGCTAATGTGAAATGTGCTATGAAATTAAAAATTACCTAGAATAAATGTGGAACTAGCAAAGGGATTTGATAAAGGAAGGAGGCAGAGACAGGAAAACAAAGGAGACATAAAGTTAAATAACTGCAAAGGAAAGGAAAAGGAGTGGGGAAGAATTTTGTAGAGGATGAAAGGGCTAAGTAACCAACAAAAAAGAAAATGGTCAAGCAAAGTTTCTCAATAACGAAGAAGCTCAAAAACATAATTAGATAATTGTAAGAAGGACAATAACATGAAAAGATGCATATTGGACTGAGCACAGGGACCCCAATGAAGGAGCTAGAGAAAGGACCCAAGGGGCTAAAGGGCTTGCAGCCCCTTAGGAGGATCAACAATATAAACTAACTAGAACCCCCAGAGCTCCCAGAGATTAAACCACCAAGCAAAGAGTACACATGGTGGGACTCATGGCTCCAGCAGCATATGTATAGCAGAGGATGGCCTAGTTGGTCATCAATGGGAGGAGAGGCCCTTGGCCCTGTGAAGGTTTATGCCCCAGTGTATGCCAGGGCTAGGAAGTGGGAAAGGGTAGGTTGTTGAGCACAGGGGTGGGGGGAGGTTTTTCAGAGGAGAAACCAGGAAAGCAGAGAACATTTGAAATGTAAATAAAGAAAATATCTAAAAAAAAAAAAGAATGTATAGAAAAAAAAGAAAGAAAGAAACTGTAACAAGCTGGTCACTGGTGGCGCATGCCTTTAAACCCACCAGTTGGGAGGCAGAGGCAGGCAAATTGCTGAGTTTGAGGTCAGCCTGTTCTACAGAGTGAGTTCCAGGACAGCCAGGGCTACACAGAGAAACACTGTCTTGAAAAACCAAAACCAGAAAAAGAAAGAAAGAAAGGAAGGAAGGAAGGAAGGAAGGAAGGAAGGAAGAAAAAAAGAAAGAAAGAAAGACAGAAAGAGAGAGAGAAAGAAAGAGAGAAGAAAAAAGAAGGAAAGAAAGAAAGGAATGAATAAAAGAAGAAAGGAAGGAAGAAAGAAAGAAATTGAAGCAAGCCATGGGAAAGCATGTTACTATATAAGCTTACTTAAAAAATGATGTATCACTGGGTGGTGATGGTACATGCCTTTAATCCCAGCACTTGGGAGATAGAGGCAGGCAAATCTCTGTGAGTTCAAAGCCAGCCTAGTCTATAGAGCAAGTTCCAGGACAGTCAGAGCTACACAGAGAAATCCACTTCCTTTAGGTTACAGCTTAGTATACATGCTCACTACTTAATGCTTTTTGATACCTGTAGCTCTTCCCCAGGCATTCATTTCTTCAACATTATTTCCTAACCACCTAGTATGCACCATCACTCTTTGAGCCACCAAGAAAATGCCTGTAAACTTGAAAAAAATGTTGCTCTCAGGAACACATAATTACTATTCATTTAAGAATGTAGTTTAGTTTCTTTATGACTATACACATAGTAATACAACACACTATAAACAGGATTGTTTTTAGTAATCACAAGGTCTGAATTTTATTCTTTATTTTGCTTCTTAGAAACTGTATAATTATTTTTCTAGTCTCCACTTACTCTTGTAAAGCAAGAGGGATAAATGAAGTTCTCACCAACTGGTACAGCATTCATTAACTACATATGGCTATTTAAGTGAAAGTTTAAATCAAATATATTTAATAAATACAAAAGGATGCTATATAATGTTTTATTCATTCTTTCATAATTTCACACATCCAAACCATGTATTTTGCTCATATTTGCCTCCTTTCCTCTTCCTCCTTCCCCAGTACCCTCAGCTAGCCCTCATTCCCTTCCAACTTTGTGTCCTCTTCTTTTTCTTTATAATGTACTGATACAATTTGTGCTGCTCATACACACTGGAGCTTACAGCCATCACCTGGAGTGTGCTTTATCTAGCAGAGACCACGCCCTTAAAGAAAACAGTCTCTCCCATGAATCCATTGATTGACAATGGCTCCTCAGCTAAAGGTAGGAGAGAGTAAGCCTTCCTACCCACAAGCTGAAAGTTGACCGGACTGATCCTGTCCAGGTCTTGGCAAGCAACCACATTACAATGAGTTTTTGAGAGCAGCGGTCTCATGTCCAGAAGATGCTGTTTTACTCCAGACCTCTGGCACGCATCAGCTTTTTGTTCCCTCTCTATGATGAACCCTGAACTTTTGGGAAGGGGGTGTGATATAGATGACCCATTTGTAGCCAAGCATGAATAAGCACTCTTTTTTTTTAAAAAAAAGATTTATTTTATTTATTTTATGGGTATGAGTACACTGTAGCTGTACAGATGGCCGTGAGCTACCATTTGTGTGGGTGCTGGGACTTGAACTCAGGACCTCTGCCAGTCCCGCTCGCTCAGGTCCCACTCGCTCTGGCGTAATTCACTGTAGCTGTCTTCAGACGCACCAGAAGAGGGCGTCAGGTCTCATTACGGGTGGTTGTGAGCCACCATGTGGCTGCTGGGATCTGAACTCAGGACCTTCGGAAGAGCAGTCAGTGCTCTTACCCACTGAGCCATTTCGCCAGCCCATAAGCACTCTTAAAGAACACTCTAAACCAGAAATTAATGTAAGCAACTGTAAGCAACGAGTCATACATCCCCTCTTGAAGTATCTAGAATGGGTTGAATTATCTTTGTGGATCATCACATAGCCATTATTTGGAATAGTCTGCGTTTGCTACTGAAAGGGAAATTGAAACTTCTGATTCCACAAAGGGCAACTATGTTAAAAGGTTTGAATGTGGGAAGAGGCATGCCATTCTTATGCAGGGAACACTGTGACTATGATTTGACAGGTTTGACTAATGGCAGTTTCCCAAGGAAGCATTTCAGAGAACATCAGTCTAACTACCAGTGGGAAAGGACTTTTCTCTTAGGTAAACTAAGTGTGTAATGACCTCGCTTAAGATCCCTATGCTGTTATTTCTCTCTTTTTAAGGGAAGACCTATTTATATTGGTTCCTGGTTTCAGATGCTGGAAACTCACAGTCCTTGAGTGTTGTTTCTGGGCCGATGGTGGGACATAGAGTGGCCGGTGCAACATGGGGCAGAGGCAATGCACTTCATAGCAGTCAGGAAGTCGTTTGTTTTCCTTCTGAGGGAAACTTGAAACAGCTTCTGGGCAAAGCCAACCTTTTCTCTTTATGCTGGGGATAAAGTTTAGACCGCAGAAAAAGGCCTGTAAGTGCTCTTTCTTCTTGAATCCCTGAGTTCAGAAGTGTGAGTGTGTGAAGATGTATGCGGTCAGGGTGTGCCTGCGAACTGGAAAAGGAGGATAGGGTTTTTTTTTTTGTTTTTTTTTTTTTTTTTTTTTTTACCATGAGCTCTTAGCTAATACTGGAAAATCAACATTGAGCTGGTGTTACTTTCCTAGTGCTGTGACAAGACACCAATGCAATTTAAAGAAGAGTTTATTTTGCTTACGGTTCTAGAGGGAGAAGAGCCAAACACGGCAGAGAATTGTGGCATCAGGATCCACACATGGCAGCAGGACCAGCTGAGACCTCACATCTCTAACTTCAAGCAGGAAGTGTAGAATGAACTGGGAAGGGCAAAGCCTCCTCCCAGGGACATACTTCCTCCAGTAAGGCCACACTTCCTAACCCTACTCAAACAATTTCACTAGCTGGAGGCCAAACATTCAAATGCCCAAGACTACACCTCCATCACATTCACATAGCATAGCTGGCTATCATTTTGTCTCCTCTCCAGGCCTCTGACTGTTTTATTGTTTAAAGTCTAAATAGCTAAAGCATAGACCTATACCTAGAATTTTCTAAATATGTGAACTATTGGGTCAAAAGGGTGCTGATTTGTTAAATACTTGGAAAGTTATTTAAAGGAACCTGAAGTGATATTAATTTTAGATATTACTATCTTATTCTCATGATTACAATTTTGAAATATTTCATTATGTATTAACCTCACAGGTGAGAATTATCATTGTCTCCATCTCACAAATAAAGGAAGTTTAGAGAACCTAATGAATTTCCTAAAGTCATATGCTTACTAAGTGATAGATCTAGCATCCGAACCTAAACAGGATGAAGACAGAGACGAGGACCTTAGTGACAGATATACACACATGCCCACACATAAACTTGCATGTACACATATGCTTTCTTACATTGTATATATGAATACATATGTATATGTATTTAGGCTAATTGGTTTTTGTCAACTTGAAACAAACTCAGGCATATTTGTGAAGAAAGCATCTTTATTGAGAAAATGCCTCCCTAAGATTGCTTGTAGACAAGTCTATGGAATATTGTCTTGATTAACAATTGGTGTGGGAAGGCTCATCCCACTGTGGGTGATGGCATCCCTGGACATGTGGTCCTGGATTGTATATGGAAGCTGGCACACCAAACCATGAGGAACAAGCCAGTAAGCAGTGTTCACCCATGGCCTCTGCTTCAGTTCTGGTCTCCAGGCTCCTGCCTTGAGTTCCTGCCTTAACTTTCCTGGATACTGGATTATAAGTCCTAAGATGAAATAAACCCTTTCCTCCCTATGCTTTTGGTCCTGGTGATTTTTTTTTTTTAAATCACAGCAGTAGAAACCCTGACTAAGATAGTTTAATATACACCTAAAGGAACAAATAAAACTTGGTAACTAATTATAACATAACAGATAATAGTAATATTAGAAATACATATTAGTATTCTATAAACAACAGACAAAATTGTTATTAGTATGTATAAATAAAATGGTTTTGCCCTGATTTTGAGAGTATATATAACCAAACAAGCCACACAATTGTCTTGCTCCGAACCTGTGATAATTTCTAAATATGTACCATAATAAACTTAATAACTCTAATGAAAAAGTAATACTATACAAATTAGGGAATAATACTGCAGAAATAAATTGCAAGAAGTAACTAGGCTTCATAGAAACAAGAGTTTGTTGGCCAGAGTCCTTTAATCTCAACTCCTTTTCTGAAATCCTGTTACCTTCCCCTTACCTGTGCCTTCCATTTTCACATCTTTACATAGGTCACTGATTGACTCTGGCACCAACTCAAACCGTCAGAACTCTGAATTAAACCACCCCTAATTTTTAGCTTAAATTCCATAGACAGGAACAATCATACTGGTTCAGTTTATGTCAAGTGCCCACAAATAATTTGAATTAATAAAAGTAGAGTTTGGAAAGTGCACACATGACTGCACAGGTCCACTCCTTCTATAGACCTTGTATGTGAAGGGCAGTTTAATGTCAGAATGTCAGAATATGAGAAAAGAGAGACCAGGGTAGTCATCTTATAGAATAACAATGAAACCGGTTTGAAAATACATTTTCTTCAATCAAGTCAAATGTAGTAAAGTTGTATGATGGTTTATTTGTATGCATGTTTGCTTTCAAGAATGTGGAGCGCAGCATAACAACAGTTTAAAGCAGTCCCAAGATGACGTTTGAATTTTTTAATTAGTAGCACTGCTTTTTAATTGATTAATACACTCATACACTGTTTCATAATTTAAAAACTTGTGATAATATATTAGTTCATTTTGCATAAAGATTATGAAACGTCTGAGATAGGATGACTTTATAAAGCAAAGAAACCTACTTAGCTTTCAGTTCCGAAGGTTCAAGGGATGGTCCATTAGTTCTGCTCTGGGGAGGAGCCCAGCAAGGAACTCATTACAGACAACGTCTCAAGGCTCGGAGCACGTGACAGAGGAAGAGATTGACACTTAAAAAAGTGGGCCATTAAAAGGTGGAACAGCTGAACGTGAAAGAGAAAGAACATGAGATAGAAAGAAAGAAAGAAAGAGAGAGAGAGAGAGAAAGAAAGGAAGGAAGGAAGAAAGAAAGAGAAAAAGAAAGAAAAGGAGAGGCGAGGCAAAGCATGGACAGCAAAGGAGAGAGACATAAAGCATGTAAAAAAAAATGAAGAGTGCTTTTCTAATCACTCCTGTGGGAACCCAGGAGATGCCATGAGAGTTATTTTACTATTTATAAAAGTAGATGTCTTCGTTAGGGTTTCTACTGCTGTGAAGAGATACCATGACCAAGAGAACATTATATTAAATGTCTTATAAAAGACAACATTTAATTGGAGCTACCTTAGTGGTTCTGAGGTTCAGTCCATTATCATCGTGGTAGAAAGTATGGCAGCAAACGGGCAGGTGTGGTGCATAGGAGCCGAGACGGCTACACCTTGTTCCAAGAGCAAACAGAAGACTAACTTCCAGGCAGCTAGGAGAAGGGTCTCAAAGCCCGCCCCCCAAAGTGACATGCTTCTTCCAACCAGGCCACACCTAATAGTCCCAATCTCCAGCTAGGCCAAGCATATTCAAACCACCGCCGTAGGGTCCCACAAATACAGAAGCCTACACAAGAACAATCCCACCCCCTCTCTCAGTGCAAGACTGAGGGACAGACTTTTAACATATCAACTGCTGTCGTGGGGACAAACAATATTCAGACCGTAGCACATGGTTCATGGTCAACATAAGGGACTGGGCCGATGGATTAGGGAAGAACCACTGGCCATGTGAGCATGGGGACCTGAGGTCAAGTCCACAGAAACAAGTAAAAGGCAGACATGTATTGCGAGCATCTGCAATCTCAGCTCCCACAGGCAGATGGAGGGCGGAGACTGGAGGACTCCTAGAAACCTGTGGGCCAGCCAGCCTAGCATATGTTGTGGGCAGTGAGACAAAAAGAGAAATAAAGAAAGAAGGAAAGAAAAAGAAAGCCTGCCTTAAACAACCAGGAAGGGGAAACCCAATACCTGAGGTTGTCATCCTACACACACACACACACACACACACACACACACACACACCAATGGCACACACGTGCTCACATTCACACACATATACATACATTGTACACACAGAGGATATCCAAATGCTTATGAGCATTCTCTATCTCTCCAACTCTACCAGGTGCACAGAAAACGTCTTCTTGCCTTTCCCCACCACATGCAGAACATCTGTATGTTGACACTATGCAAAATATACTTTGGATATAGTCAGGTAACTAAAACTTATTATTAAAATTCACTATCATTCACTACTTTTTTTCTTCCAAGTACAGCTAGGGCAAAGTTTTAATCACACATGTAATTTATATTCAGTTAGCCTTGGGCAATGCTACTTTAAACCATTTTGAGTCCTATTTTCTGTTCCTTGCAGTTAAAAACTAATTGTGCATCTGAACTCAAACACTTAAAAATATTCTAGTCTAACTCTCACCAGCTCTATCAGTCAGAATCCTTTGTTTCTCCTTTTTTTTGTTTTTGTTTTTGTTTTTGAGATGGGATCTTGATGTATATAGGCCAAGCTAGCTTCAAAACTTCAATTCCTCTGCCTCAATCTCTGGGGATGAGATTATAGGTATATGCTACCATACCCAGCAATTAGAATCTCTATGCTTCGGTTGATGTTTACATTTCTCCTTTGGTAGTCAGCAGAGACCTTCTCTTTCCTTAGCCAAGACTAGACCATGAGGGTGAAGGTTCTATGTATGCACCAGCTGGACTGCTCCATGTTTTGTGTGGGTGTTGTCTTCAGCATTAGGTCCTTGTCAGCCTGTGGAGAACCTGGGGTATTGGGGAATTTCCATAGGATCCCTTTGGTCAGCATTTCAATTGGATGGAACCCAGTCTCAGTACTGGAAGCTTTGTTTGGTGACAAAAGGCAGCCAGTTGGAACTTCATTTCCCTATTTTGAGATCTTCCCTATTTTGGATCACCTTCATATATTTTAGAAAGTTTCTACTGCACAAGGTTCCATATCACCCCTCAAATTCACTCAATTCTAGTTGTCTCTCCCTGAATTCCCTCCCTCAGCCATATAACCCCTTCCACTCCCCATCCAATTGTTTGGTTCCCATTCTCTTCATCGCAGTTCATCCATAAAATCTATTCTATTTCCCCCTCCCAGGGAGATCCATGTGCATCCCCCTGTCCCTTCCTCTAAACATAAGCTCTCTGGGTCTATGGATTATAGCTCGGTTATCATTTATTTAAGAGCTAATATCCACATATAAGTGAATATATACCATATTTATCTTTCTGGGTCTGTGCAACCCAATTCAGGATGACTTTTTCTAGTTCCATTCATTTGCCTGCAAAATATCATGATGTCATTTTTAAAAACAGCTGAGTAATACACCATTGTGTAAATGTAACACATTTTCTTTTTCCATTCTTCTATGGAGGGACATCTAGGTTGTTTCCAGGTTCTGGTTATTATGAACATGGTTGAGCAAGTGTCCTTGTGATAGCATGACCCGTCCTTTGGTTATATCACTAAGACTGATCTTGAGATAGATTCTCTTCTTTATGAGGGAACCTTTGTTGGAAGACACTGCTCCTTAAGTTCACAGTCCACAATGTCCAGATAAGCTCTCCAAGCTCAGCACGCCTGATCTTATCTTGAGAGTGCCTCTAAGCCCGGAGGGTGACCCTGCACAGAGCTTCCTGCAAGTGCTTCGTGGCTTAGCACATGAATCCTGCTCAACCCTTCCTACTGTATGACAATTGATTATCAGGAAAGTAAGTTGTTAGGACACAAGGCTGTTTTCTGGTTTTTGTCTCTTCTGTGTGCCCCTGTCATATTCCCGCCATGTTCAGATGCAACACAAGACCTGCACCAAAGCTAAGAAGATACCAGCACCATGACTCCAGATGTCTGAGCCTCCAGATTCATGAGCCAAGATTAACCCCTATTCTTAATAAATTAACCAGACTAAACACAGTAGGATTCATGTATATGTATGTGTATGTGTATACATTTCATTATGTTTATTGTTGTCAACTTATTTTTTGTCTTCTGTATTTATCTGTAACATATGTGTTTATATGTATGATATATGCCTGGGAGATTACCAGTTGCACATGTTTGAAGGCCCATGGCTGGTATCAGCAGTCTTCCATACGAACTTTTTCCTTTGAGGCAGGACTTCTCAATCAAACTCAGAACTTGCCTATAAGAGCTAGTCTTGTTAGCTAAACTTGTACTGGGAATCTTTCTCCTCCTTTCAGTGCTGGAATTACAGGTAGGTGTCTGCCAACTGGGCCTTTACACTGGGTTGTGGGAACTTAAACTCCATTTCTTTTGTCAAATGACAAAAGAGTTTTAGCCCCTAAGCCATCTCCCTAGCTGAAGACTTCTTTGTTGACATGCCCTCCTGCTCTGCTGCCCAGGTTGGCAGTGAAGTCATGGTTCAAGTGATTTTCCTGCCTCAGCCTCCCACTAGCTGGGACTAATAGGAGGTACTGCCACTCAGCTTGATCAGACAGAGTGCTTTTATTCTTGCATTCTACTGTGTCAGTCGACTCCGGTACATCTTTTAAGGCATTTGTGCCTCCTCTAGTTAAGGACTCAGTTTGATATCAGGCATTGCATTTGCTTGTTATGTCCTTATTCTCTATTCTGAAAAGAACATTTCCATGACTTATTTTTTTTTTTTTTTGTCCACAACATTGACAACTTAAAAACACGCAGTGTCCTTCCTTGTCTTCTAACAGATTTCTCATTTGGGGTTTGCCTGAAGTTTCTGCCTGGTGAGATTTGTGTCACCCATGCTCAGTCTGATGTCACTTGTGTGGCACTGCTGACTAGACCAACTCTATCTTGGGTTCAGGCTCCATCTTAGAGAACCTGACCTAAGGTTTAACTTGAACTATCCACCAAGCCTGCACCTAGCATTAGTCTCCAGGTCACTCCCTAACAACCACCAATCAGGAGGAAAGCAGAAGTTACAGTTGTACCTAAAGATATTTACTTATGAAAGTTTATGGTTTGGTTCCCAGCACCAGCCAATAATTTTAAAGGGCAACAAATTCCATAATAGCCCTCTAATCAGACGTGTGCCAAGCTGAATACACACTTGTTTATTAGCTAGACACTATAAATGTTTGCTTGAAACTGGGCTCAGGGCTTCACCCTCCTTTCCTGTTGCACTGATGATGGTGTAGCCTGGGCTCAAACTTGAAGACCCTTGTGTGATTGCATCAGAATTGGCTCCTTGGTGGTCTTTTGGGGCTTGTGACACAGGCATAAGACTGCATCCTGTTCCAGGTGCCATATCACAAGGTGACACGCACTGTCCATCTGTTTCTCATAGGTAATTGTGGCCACACAGTTTGGTAGCACAACAAGGGGTCAAAAGGGAAATAAACTCCATGCCTCTCACCTATTACCTATTAAGAACATGGTGTGTGTTCTCTTCCATCCCCAACCTTGTGTACTATCTGGTAGCTTTGCCAGAAGATACTGGATTTGCCACAGATCCAGTGCATTCCATAGACCTGAAGCTCCTTATTGGCCTGACCAACTAAAGCTTGTAGGGTTCTAAATAGTTACTTGATTAACTGCTAAGAGATCTCAAATTTCTCAAGATTTAAAAGGAAACAAGTCAGATGTGGTGGTGCACGCCTTTAATCCCAGCATGCTGGAGGCAGAGGCAGGTGGATCTCTTTGAGTTCCAGGCCAGCCTGGTGTACACAGAGAGGTCCAGGACAGCCAAGCCTGTTACACATAAAAACCTTGTCTTGAAAAAACAGAGAGAGAGAGAGAGAGAGAGAGAGAGAGAGAGAGAGAGAGAGAGAGAGAGAATTGGTACTGATGGAAAACCTTGTTCCATAAAATATCAATGGTAAGTCCCCCAAATCAACTGAGATGCCAGTGTATCAGAGAAAATCATATCACTTGCTCACAGTTGACATAAAAGTCACTAATTTTGTAGGTCTCCAGCTGGACAGTACATCCATGTTTTCCCCACTAGTCCTGATAAAAGGTAATACATCTGCGGCATGTGGACTAGTATAGCAGTTGCCCAGGCTACTACACAGAGACCACTTTTTCTGAAAACATGGACTCTTCTCAGTTCTCCAGATGCCTGGTGGATGACTAAACTTGGGCTCAAGCACTGAAAGCCCTCCATTGCTATCATCTTAGGTCCACACCAAAGCCCAAGACCAGAGTGATTATGCAAGATGTGGCTGCCCATACCAGGGCAAACTCAGCAGTTTCTGGGTCAAGTCAACATAGGGAGTCTGCAGCCCTCAAGGCCAGGCTGTTGGTTTACAAGGGGGAAAACATGTTTCAGAACTGTACCCAGGACCAGTGGGGTATGATCAAATCAGTCAACCCCTGCCAACTAACTGGCTTACTCCTATTGTTCAGGAACCAGCAGCCTGGGGCCCTCCGAGTCGCTACTGTCTCCTTCAGCTGGGGCTGATGCCCCAGGAATGCTGGTAAGGCTGGCGCTCTCTGTGTCCACCATCCCCATATCACTGGTGTCAGTGGTATTCATTTCAACCATTCATTCAGTTCTGTCCGTTTTTCCTGCTACATACTTATCAGTTGTATTTTGGCAGCTATGTAGGAATCTGTGTGGAGACACTTTTAAACCATGCAAATGTCTTTCTCCTCACTGAGTTGAAATACATTGGTAAGCGTACTAAGTGTGTGGTAAGCGTGGTAAGTGTTTTAATCCTTAAGCGTGACTTAAAAAAAAATTAACTTCCCATCACCAGTGTGCACCCCGATACTCAACAGTCAGCACTCAGCATTTTACTGTATTAAAGTACACCCTCTTTGTGTCTGTCTGTGTGTTTATGGACAGGTGTGTGTGTTATTGCTACAATCTCACGGGTTCCTTTTGTCAATGATTTATATTCATTACTAAACTTAACTATTTTGATGCTCAAATTGTCTCTTATTTGACAAGTGGGTCTTCCTTTCAGCCTAGCTGCCCTGTCCTTTGTGACACACTCACAACCGCTTCCCCAGCCTCCTCTCCTCTGCTCCCTCCTCTCTGCTTCCCTGTCCATCATTTTTCCTCTTTCTTTTATAATTTCTTGCTTTCTGAGCACCTTGCTTAGTTGTATATCTGAGTGTTTCAGGCTGACTCTGTTCCATTCTGCCAACCTGGCCCAAGCTCAGCAATCACTCTTCCATTCCTTCTAGAATGCCCTGTTTCCTTCCTCTAGGAAAGAGCATTAGAGACCAAGATCTCAGCACAGCTAGGTGTGCTCGATGCTGCCTGAATCTCTTCGCCAGGGGCCTTCTACCTTACAAGTTGATTTCTGTCTTTTTTTTTCCTCAGCAGCAGCTGCCTTCTCTCATTTCCATAGTCACCCTTAGATACTTCTGAGTTGTTTCATCCCACTTGTCTTCCTTTTGTACCTGCCACACAGCTTTATCAATCACCTCTTGTTTCTGATTCATTTACAGAACCAATGGGGTTCTCTCTTGCTCTTTGAACATATTATTTGGTTTTTTTTCCTTCTTTATTTTCTTTTTCTTTTTCTTTTTTTTTTTTTTTACATATTATTGTACTGTTTTTTATTTTTTTATTTTTTAACTTTTATTGCATTATGATGAGAAAAGTTACATGATTTCAATTTATCTGAATTTATTAACATTTAAAAACATATTTTAAGTAAATAGAATTAAATCACATTCTTGTTTCCCTTTTGTACCCCCACTCCTCCCAGAGACCCCCCCTTCAATACCTACAATATCTTTTTTGTCATATTCCTTAAACTTTATAAAATATCATATCAATAAAAATGAGTATTATAAAAATTGTTTGATATAAAACAATAATCAATTTAACAGTCTTATGTAGATGCTTGTCTACAGCAATACTGAAAATACACCAGGATTAGAGGTGAAGAGGACACATCTGTCCCAACACCGGGAGTAACTGGGACCAGCGGGACCAGGCACACAGGAACTCCGTCAGCAGAGTGGCTCGGGTTCCTTCCAGTCTCTCTGGGCTGGTGCCCTTTTATTGATTCTTTCTAACTCTCACATCATGCATCCCAATCCTACTCATCTCCCTGTCTCTCTGTATCCATCCTCTGCCCTTGCAGCCTTCCACACACACAAAAAAATTAAAAACAAACAAACAAAACATCTTGTGGCTGAAGCTGCAGTGTGCCATGGTACATCACACACTATACCTTTTGTTCAAACAACTATACTTGCAAATGTTCATTGCAATGAGCCATTGGTCTGTTTTGAGGCCTCTGTTTTCTGCTATACTATCTATACTGATTCCTCACAGCAACTCCTCTTGGATATCCTGTTGTGGCCCTGTGTCATGGAGATCCTGCAGCTTTGGATCTGCACGGCTGGCCCCTTCACATGCTCCAGTGGTTTTATAGATTTGGTAGATGCTGGTTGGCTCATGCCCTCAAGGTTGGCTCACCCTTGCCTTTGCCAGCTGGGGCAGCTCTACTGTGCTGACCGGGTGAGCTGCAGAGGCTGATCTCCTGAGTGCTGGAGCTGGTAAGGGGCGGGGCCAGCTCTGGGCAGCCTTTAGACATCAACATGGTTTTAGGTAGCAGCCCAGACCAGGGATATCAGCACAGCCTTTGGTGGTAACATGGACAACAACACAGAACCCTGCTGTTGCATGGCCACAGACCCAGCCATGCTGCTCAGCCATGGTGCTCAGCACTTGCCCTGACTTCAACACGGCCTCAAGTGGCAGGGTGTGCTACTCCCATCAGGGCACTCCCATCAGGCTGTGCCTCACCACCCTTGCATCTTTAGTTCCTCCTCTCTTCACAGTGCTCAAACCACTGCTTCTTTTTCTCTCCCATCTCTCTGCCACATACTTGTGCATCATAATGGCTCCTGCTGCAGGTTGGCTTCTGGAGGTCTTTTGCCCATCCTCCTCTTTTTAAATTTTGAGCCCATGAAGGTTGATTAATCTATTTTTCTCCTTTTGAATATTTTTGTGAATGTATAGTGAGGGTATGATATGTTCTAATTTACAAGTTTGAGTATCAGTTGGTCTATAATTTAGATCTAGAACATTAGTTTCCCATTAGCTTTAACCCATTTCTCCTCTCTTAGAATACTATGAACTGTTTTCCTCCCTTAATTCTAAATTTGTTAGTCCTGTCATTCATCCATTTATTGGGCTTGTGTCAGATATTATAATAGAAGAAATAGGCACACCCTGTAATGTCACTTTAAATTAAGTCTGTGCCACTAAAACAGTCATAACTGTTTTCACTTGATGATAACACAGAGACTTATTCTGTTATTTCGTGGCACATTTGCTTGAAGAGTTTCATGAGTAACAGTTGACCAGCAGCTGTCTCACAGCTGGTCTGCTGGTCTCTGAGAGTACTCTTGTGCTGAACTGTTCCTACTTTACAATGAACTTAGAGAGAGTACATCATTTTTCTAAGTATTAATTAATGGGACTGTGGTTTAAATATACTCAAGTAAGAGCTACCCTTTTCAAAATTATGGTGAAATTTGCATATGTATGGTGTATTTATGCAACCATGCGGAGCTGGGCTTGAGGCCAGGATCTTCTACTACTTTTATGTAGGCAGCATCGTAAGCAAACACCTCCTCATCTTACTTAGAGTGAATGGCCCTTCTGTGTACAAACGGCCTGTGCCCTAGCTGTACCCTATGCAGTTCATCTATTTCTGTAGTCACACTCTGCAGCACTCCCAGCAAGAGCCTCTCTACACAGAGTCCCACCTTTGCTCATGCCCCTGTGGCCATCACCCACCCCTTACGTCCCTTAGTCTTGAGAAATTCATTTGATTCCATACCTGAAATGTTCAAATTACTTTTCTCCCTTAGGAGAGCTTCCTTTCTCGATAGCTCTAAGGAAGGCAATACCTAGTTGGATTTGAACAATCTCGAGTCCTTAAATCAATGAGGTTCAAAATAATAAACTGTAATATATATAGTAGCTTGTCTATCCCGGCATGATGAATTCCAAACTTCCTGCTATTAGTGTAACTTTCCTCCTGGAATGGCATGATGGAAAAAATGTTTTTTTTTGTTTGTTTGTTTGTTTTGTCGGCCAAATGAGACAAATAAATCAATAATTTTCTCATAAAATATTAAAATTTACTTACGGAAAAGGCATTCTTTAGACATGTAATGTTTGCTGACTGAAGTGAGCTTGCAAGCTTACCCATTACCGATGGCAATGCATTGTTTGCTGGTGCTCATTTAGTACAATGTAAATATTCGAACATAATCACACCTGGAAGGCTATTGCCTGGTGATGATTGCTACAGTCTGGGAGTATTCCTGTGGGAAGAGCTCCAACCCTGTCCTTTCTCTGTTAATAGCTCTTGACACTTCTGTTTTCATTCTATAGTTGTTCTTTGACTACTCATGGCTACATTCTTTTTCTTGTTCTGTAAGAGTTAAAATTCTTCACATTTCAGCACAGTTTGGATAATTTCCCTGTCATAAGTGAATCAAATAATAATGAGTTAAAAAGACAAACATTAGAAATAGGTGTTGACTTTGATAATTTAAATGTAAAACATAATTATATTTGGTTTGTTGCCCCAATCATTATTCATCATCATTTAATGCTATAACCTATGAAATGCTACAAGATACACTTTAAATGTGCTGGTTAAAACTCAAAAGCCTGGATATGTTTTCATCAGGATTTGTTGATATGTACATGATGGTATTTGACTCCACATCTCTTATTCTTATTCTGTGCATGTGGTCAGGGAAGAACCCTAAAATGATCATCCCTACTCTCTGCATCCCCTACATGGGCAGAAAACAGGATCATGGTAGAAGTGACTGCACATTCCTTCTTTAAGTTTCAAAGTTAGTATCTCATCTTCTAACTATAAAACATGTTAATGAATCAGGTCAAGGACCATAAAAGAAATATGAAAAAAATCAGAGTTCCTTCATCCAAAGGCAGGGTACATATTTTTGCACATGTTTTTTACTCTTGTGTTTGTTTCTTTTAAAAAAAAATTGATATATTTAATTTGCTATGTCATGGCACCTTTATGTCCTCAACATTTCCCTCAAACTAGGTGAATGAACAGAAAGACTATACTCTTAAAATGAAAAATAATTATGAGGAGAGATATAGCATGTCTAAATATTAACTATAGTATGAAGAAATTTAAAAATATTACTCACTGAGATCCGCCATTTTCTCTCTGGGGTCTTGCTAAGGCAGGACCAGCCAGGAGGCATAGGCCTCAGGAAGTACAGGGGAGTCACAGGACCGCCGGGACAGGAACCTCTCAGCTTCCGAGCGACAGAGCTGGATCAGAGACCATCTCTGCCCCCCTCCCTGCTAGGGGAGAGCTTCCCTCCAGGGTGGGCTTCAGCCCCAGGAATCAGGCGGGACCAGCCGGGAGGCATAGGCCTCAGGAAGTGTAGGGGAGTCGCAGAACTGCAGGGACAGGAACCTCTCAGCCTCGAGTGAGAGAGCTGGATCAGCGACCATCTCTGCCTCCTCCCTGCTAGGGGAGGGCTTCCCACCAGGGCGGGCTTCAGCCCAAGGACTCAGGTGAGATCCACCATTTTCTTTCTGGTGACTTCCTAAGGCGAGACCAGCTGGGAGGCACAGGCCTCAGAAGTGGAAGGGGAGTTGTAGGGCAGCAAGGAAAGGTCAAACTCTAAGACACCAAGAACTTCTAACACCAGAGATCAAGAGATGGCGAAAGGCAAACGCAAGAATCCTACCAACGGAAACCAAGACTGCTTGGCTTCACCAGAACCTAGTACTCCCACCTCAGCAAGCCCTGGATATCCCAAAACACCAGAAAAGCAAGATTTGGATCTAAAGACATATCTCACAATGCTGATAGAGGAACTTAAGAAGGACATGAATAACTCCCTTAAAGAAATACAGGAGAAAACAGATAAAGAGGTACAAGCCCTTAAAGAGGAAACAAAAAA
>JADRCD010204196.1:29163-47924 GCA_019843815.1 Montemys delectorum | reverse complement strand
ACACACACACACACACACACACACACACACACACACACACACACACATTCTGTCTTGTGCTGAGCTTGATCTCTCAACTCATACAGTTCATGACCCCTTTCTATGGAGCGGTGCTGCACACAATGAATTGGATCTTCCCATATTGATTACCTAAATTACAACAATCCCATAAAGACACACCAGAGGTTAAACCATAAAACAATTTCTCATTGAGACTCTTATTTGCAGGTGATTGTCAGTCATGTAAAGTTGACAATTAAAGGTAGCCACCCCAAGGCTTGAAAACTCAGAATCCCAGGCCTGCCACCCAGGTTTGATTCATAAGGTCTGGAGTGCTATGTGTGGATGTACATTCTTAATCAGCTCCAAAGTGATGGTGATGCATCCATTCTGCAGGTCACACATGGAGCACAAGAATGAACCATTGTTTGCTGGGCACTCATGGATATTTACATAACATCAGTATAGTGGACCACCACAGTGTTCTACTGAATTTCCTGTAGCTCCAAAGTCATTTTAGATTATATGTGGCAGAGGAAATGAAAGGTAGCATTTAGTTCTAGTCAGAAACTATAATGTACATTGTTACCATCCTAGATGAATGAAAACCGATTTTGTTCTTCTCTGTGATGTGTATTGCCAGATCAATAGACATATACCAAGAGCTTCAAGCTGTGGTGCTCACTAACAGTAAGATATTGGGATGCTGAACAAAGCAGGTGCAATTGGATCTAGTGTTTGTTTAGATTTACAGTGGTTTTCTATGATCCACTTAGTTTTTGCAAGTGTCATATCAGAGAATTAAATGAGATTGTGAGGACAGCTACCTCTGCAATCAAGGTTTTGAGATCAATGCTAGAGGCTGCCATTTCAGCTGGGATGAGTTATTATTTTTAATTTACTCTCTTGGCTGAGATAGTGAACAATTTCAGGAGTTTCCACTTGGCCTTTTATACTATAATGTCTCTTTCTCTGCAGGTCAGGGACCAATGTGAAGGGTCTTCCAGCTGCTAAGTGTATCCAACCCAATTAAGTGTTCAGAAACCATGAAAATTATCTCAGTGTGGGTTGGCAGACTCATTGCACATTTATGAAATGGACGTGGGCCAAGAGTTCATTTGTCACCTGGTTTTCACAACCCTGCTCTAACAAGGGTATCATGATGGTGTCAGCTAAGACTTTGTTCTAACCACCTTCACATATCTGGGGCGGGATATTCTGTAGCAAACCATGAAGTGTGTACTGTGGGGTGTTTTCCTTTCTGTTTAATCCTCCTTTGAGGAGGATTGGGGGGATTAGTATCATGTTTTATTGCTGAGGCTTTGTTGGATTTTCTTCTAGAGTTCCCACCATCTCCCCCAGTGGCATGACTACATTCTAGATGTATGAACTTGCTCAGAATTGGGCATCAAAGAGGAATCATCTCACCCTCTAGATTGGGCAATACCAGCAGTGTCATCAGCTGACCTTGCTCTATTATGATTACACAAGCCAAACAGTACCCTTGATGCCCCCAAATGGTTATGCTGTTGTCTAGTTGTCTTTACTACAGATTCCTGCAGTTCCAAGTTTCCAGCTTTGTACCCAACTTTGCTGTTGATTACAATCAGTGAATCCATCTTATCACTGATGGTTATGAAACAATGTTATGCATCTGCTGTTCTAGAATTCTGTAACTTCCTAGAATTCTAACATACTAGGACACTACTACCATGGCACTAGAGACTATAGAGGAAGCTACTACTGAGCTATTTGATAAGATCACAGTCTCCTTCACTAGCACATCTTTTTTTTTTCTAGCACTTTGGGCTTTCCTAAGGAACATAGCTGGTGAGCTGTCTTGTCTTATATGAAAATCCATACTAACATGCATACACCTCAGAGATTTCTGACACTTTCCTCAAATGTCTACCATGGCAACCCCATACCTCTGCTTTATTAGTTCTGCAAAACATCATTGTTTCTATGTGTCAAGAAGAAGCATTTTCAGCAGAATATTTTCCCCAGCTCTTGCTATCCTTGCCAGCTTATTAAACACACAGTCACCGGAGAGTTTGCCTGAATCAATCAACTTTCAACTTCTCAGTCTTAGATTTCAACTTCTTTAGTCCATCACTCTCTAGAGCCCAGTTACATTTTCTGAAACCTTTGCAGTGCTTGCTAACCATGCCCTGAAGATCTTTTGCAGAATAATCACTTTATTTTCAAAGAGCGGATAGTATCCCTTTGCTGGAGTCCCACAGAATCTTGACCTTTATTGTTATTGAAACCATGAAGAGAGCTCAAGAGAAAGATGAGCTTGGTCTTTCAAGGCTTGCTTCACAGGAGCCCGGTTTAAAGATGTACAGGCAATAAGACTGTTATCTAGCAAGCAGGACATGGCTGCCTCTGCTGGCTTTCAGAACTCAGAGGAACCTGTTACTTCAGAGTACTCAATAACCAGCAAGGGATACCTGACTAGTTTCATACTTAGCATCCTCTGTAACTCTGCCTCTCTTACAATGAAGCCATGGAGATGATTTTTAGTATAGTCTCCCAGTAGGAAAGGAGAGTCTCTCTCCAGTGCTCCATGCAGGTTCTCTGGCATTATCACCATGCTCTGAGTTGATAGCTGGTCAACCCAAAACTGTTATTTTCTCCCTATGAAATTTATAAAGAGACATTATTAATGTTTAACTGCTAGAAAATCTGGGCAATACAATTTGATAAGTTTGAATATATCCATACATCTTTGAATCTATAACCACCGTTATGTCATTAAACATATCCTTGATTCCCAAAGTTGCCTAGAATGTCTCTATTTTGTTTTGCTTTTGTGATAAGAATACTAATACGAAGTTTACTTTCTTGACAAGCTTTGAGGTGTGCAGTATCATTTCTCCAGTGATGGTACTACAGATCTCTAGAATGTACTCATTGTGTATAACTGAAACTTTATGTATTGAAGGAGATCTCCCCATTCTCCCTTCCCAACTCTGTAGGAATCTACAACTCTGTTTGCCCTTTCTATTGGCTCTACTGCTTTAGATGCTATGTGTAAGTGGAATGTTTTACAGAATAGATTCTTAAATGGTAGGAACATGTACTACACATAAATTTAAATTGGTAGTTGTTAATGTTCAGCTATGAAATATCTCTTGGCTGACTAAAAATGAAAACAAGAAATTAATCTATGGCAACCTACAAGGTTTTACACAGCCAAGAGGAAAATGTAACAAAACCATAATGTAATTCTTCCAGCTTTGACTGATTTTTAGAATGGACAATCTGTAAAATTTTATAAAATGACTAACCAGCCTCACTTGGAAAAGATTAAACACCATTTTTCCACAAAGCATTCAAACTGATAAGCAAAAGAGATCCACAAAAAACAAGAAGCCAGCTTAAGACTTATACTTTCTCTTCAAAAAGAACCCCAAGGGTTAAATTCAGATAAATAACTATACCCTCCAGGCCAAGTCTTTCTCAAACACTCCTTGTCTTCTTTTTTTTGGAACTTACTCTGTAGACCAGACTGGCCTCAAACTCAGAAATCCACCTGCCTCTGCCTCCCAAGTGCTGGGATTAAAGGCGTGCACCACCACCGCCCGGCTGCTCCTTGTCTTCTTAAATGTCTTATTTGGTTTGTTTCTTTCAATATAAAACAAAATATAATACAATATCAATATTGGGCCATCTCCCCTAGACTGGATCAAAAGACACCATCCTCTCATATGAAATCATACTGTCCTAATTCTACTGTATCTTTGGCCCTTGTTCATTTATGATTAATAGACACCAGATTCCAGGCCTCAAAATTCAAATGATACTAAGGGATGCCAACGCTTGACCAACAATACCCGTGTATTAGTTATTTTTTCTGGCGCTGTGATAAAATATCAGGACCAAAAGGCAGCTTAAGGAAGGAGGAGTTTATTTTGGCTTACAGTTCCAGATGGACTGTGTCTATAGTGATGTAAGACTAGTTACATTTTGTCAGCATACAGAGAAGGAAAGCAGGAAGCTGGAAGCAGCTATTATCCTTCATAGTCCACCACCAATGTTGGATAAGCAAGCTATCGCATCCTAAAGGTTCTATCATGTCCCCCAAAAGATCTACCAACTAGAGGTGAGGTGTTCAAATACCTATGAATATGAGCATTGGAGGGAAAGTTCTAATTCACACCACTAGAACCTCCATCTATGAAGGTCTTCTGGGCTATCCCCAGCAATGCTACATATCCTGCCTCTCCTTAGTGTGGAGGGAGGGATACACGCAGCCCTACTTAGCTCAGAGGAAGCCAAGAGTCGTTACTACACCATTCTCCAAATAATTGAATCCTGAATCACTGAAGGGGGGATGTTATAACAAAAATAAATATGCAGGTTGAAATAAACACAAAAATGTTAAAGCTTTGCTGCTTAGCTTTCATAGTTCAAGAAGGTGCTATGTGTATGATATGGAAGAAGAAAAGATTTCAGTGTCTTTTCTAGCTGGAAAACTAGTCTGGAAACTAGTATTACCTAGCACTGGATCTGGCATGCTACAATACCAATCTACCCTGCAAGATGTGCTCACTGGTGAAATAGCAGCATGGCATGTTGAATATGAAACCTATTTCACAATCAGGGATTTTTCCCTCATGTAAACATGGTCAAAACCCATGGTTAGGAAAGTCAGAAGCTCAAGGAGAGAACCAATTAATGTCTCATTAAATGGTCATATTATTAAACTGCCTTCTAAATATTATGTTTATAGCCATAGATTTGTGCTGCCTTCAACCTTCATCAAAAAAAAAAAAGCTGCTTATTGCAGTGGGTAGTAATTAATGAAGAGATTCATTGTTGTTCAGAGTGCTGAGAATAATAGACTTTGAGTGTTCAGTTATAGATAGGGCATCAGTCTCGTCACACTACCCCAGGCTCAAGAAGCATCACAGGGATAGAGAGAGTGAAACAGCCGGAGAATGGGGAAGAGTGCTGTGAAATGCTGTCCAGTGGACATCACATGCTGATTGTACGTACAAAGTTACAGCAGTTATCTTCACCTGCACAGTATCTATAAAAGTTTAAGTCAGTTGAAAATTACATCATGGAGGAGGTTGCATCTTCCAAGTCTCCACTCTAAGCTGACAAACTGTTTGCTTTCTATTCCTGTGATGTGAACCATGACCAAAAGTAATTGAGGTGGAAAGGGTTGGTTTCATTGAACAGCTGACATTTACAGTCCATCAGGAAGGGAAATCAAAGCAGGTACTTGGAAGCACGAACAGAAGCAAAGACCATGGAGCAATGCTGCTTATTGGCTTGCTCTTCATGACTTACTCAACCTGCTTTCTTACCAACTCAGGTCTTCCTGCCCAAGAGTGAAACTACCCTCAGTGGACAGGACCTTCTCACATCAATTGTCAATCAGAAACAATACCCTACAACCTTATTTAAGGTAATCTAATACAGGCATTTTCTCTGGTGAGATTCCTTCTTCCCAGAGGACTGTAGCTTATGTAGGGTTGACAAATCAAAATTAAAACAATCAAAAACCAACTTACCAAAGACTGGAACTATTAGCAGTTGATGGCTAACAATAGTTTCAGGAATCATCCCAGGCCTATTGTCCAGGGAGGGACTGGCACTCCTAATTCTGTGACAAGAATGGTTGATAATGGCAATACTGCCCATGGATGAGAGCAGGATATTCTTGAGAACAGCTAGAAGGTGAATCATGCCCAGCAGAAGTTACTATAGCTTATTCGTTAGTATAAAAATGCCTGGGAACAGGAAGTGGAAAACTCATCCATGGAGAGAGATTTTTTGCATGTCTAGAGTTCTTGTTTAGGAAGGCCAGTGCAGTTGATTAAGTAGGGACTCTCCAGTCATAGCTCGATGGTATAAGGTCACAGTTTGATGATATCAAATATATATGTTGTTATTTGTTCTTCCACTTGAAAGCTCATCTAAAAGGACACTCTAGTGTGCCTGACTCTCTTTATCAGGAACTCCTATTGAATCCCTAAACATGGCTTCCCCAGCCTACTTCTGCTGGGTATATATAGATTTGATAATGGTATCTTTGATTTGCTCTCTCAGTTGCAATACTGTGGTGAGGATTCTGGAATTTTGGTTTCTTTAAAAAAAATAGAGAAATAGTATAAGAATATGATTTCATTTTAATCCCAGGTGTGGGAATATGGAGATACTTCATATCAGCTGACTCTGATTTTCCTCATGCTCTAACAGAGGCGTGACTTTTCCAGCTGCAGATAATTTCTGTGATTATGTTTGTAAATCTGGGTAAGTTTCAGGGGCTAGATCAGTGCTAGAGCCCTGATAAGTGAGGTTGGTTATTGGTGGTCATTCAGGGGGTGGGTTGTGGTTTGTTAATAGTCGTGCTCAAAGAAGATACAAGAAGAAGGAAAATAATTCAGAGAGCTCTATTTCTCTCTCCTCTCTATCCTTCTTTCTCTCCTATCTAGTGATGGGGGCGGGGTGGTGGAACTGGGAGTGGGGAAGAGATAAAGGGAAGAGAAAAGAAGAACCCACCAAATAGCAAAAGACTGGCTACACGATGCTCCAGTTGGTTTGCTCGCTCTGTGTCAACTCAATCCCTCTGATATTTGCTATTTGCTCATTTACTTTTGCCTGCTATATGCTTAATAAACGTATCCATTTCAAACCTAAAGCATGGCTTAGTGTAGATCACTCTCTGCTTCTCCACCCCAGGTGCTCCTTCCTGTGCCCTTCCCCATCATGTATGCTTGTTGTCTTCCAGGCAAGGAAGCCAATGACAGCTACCTCCAGGTAGCTACAATTGCTCTTGACATCTGCCTCTGAGCGGCTAGTGTTTCTCACTCCCCCCATTGTCCTTTTTGACTTCCACGTCACCAGTCAGACCACAGGCCTGATTAGACTGTAAGAACGTGCTCCTTCATCTGAATAACAGGCATGAAGGTGTAATACAGCATGCCATTCTTTAAATCTCCACCAGGTTTTCCCAATGCCCTTAGACATTGAATAGAATAGTGTCTCTTTTAATCAGAAAAGGTGTTTTCATGCCCAAAGATACATTATAGGTTACATAGGTACTCTGTAATCTATACAAGTCCCCACACCACAAAGCCCCTTCTTGTCTTCTAGAAGCTTCCCTTAGCCCTTCCCTTGCCTTAGGTTTCCAGAGCCCTTCCTATGTAACAAGTGAGTATAAAATCCAATTGTCTTACACTTCTACAATGAATGGCATTTAAGATTCATCTATATTTATTTTCTGCATATGAGTGCTCGCCTTCATGTTATACACCACGTGCATGGCTGGGATACTAGGGGCCAGAAGAAGAATGAATGTCGTTGGTGTGCTAGGAACCGAGCCAGGAAGAGTAACAAGTGTTTTTAACCACTGGGGCATAGCTCCAGACCCTCTACTCAGTATTTAATTTCTGAGAGTTAGAAGTTTTATCATAAGAATAACGTCTAAAGCAGAGCCTTGGATTTGCCTGTAGAGATAAATGAATGGATAGATAGATAGAGGAAGAACTGGGTGGAGAAGTGAAAACTCACCCACCGTGTCCCCTTTCACCTGCCCACATCCATACTTATCTTAGTAAATGTCTGTGCCATAATATTTTGAAATATTTTATCATATATGTTTTATACATGTTATATATATATATATATATCACTTTATGGGTTTTTTTTATTATATATGTATACATGTGCAGCTGTGTGAAGATCCTTGCCTTCTGCCTTGTTTGTGACTGGGTCTTTTGTCCACTGCTGTGTATACCAGGCTGGCTGGCCCATGAGCTTCTGGGGAATCCTCTTGCATCTGCCTCTCATCTTAAGGTAGGAGCACCGGCACTGGAGTCGCCAAGGCATGCCACAGCACAAGGGGCTAAGTGGGTTCTGTGGCCTTTGAAATCAGGTCCTCATGTTTGTGTAGCAAATGCTTCTCCCACGGAGTCTCCTTCCCAAATGCTTTGTAGTTTCAGGTGTCACAAAATGATGTACAAGGAACAGTGCTTCTCTCCTCCATCCCTGTGCCTCGGTTTCCTGATCTCCCTCCTGTGACAGAGAATCATTCTTTCTTCCATGTCCTTTCCAAATTGCTATATGCAATTACCAGCATGTGCTTCTTCTAAAGCCCTTTGTCCTTCTGCAGAATCCTGTGAATGCAGTGTCACCTTTGGGTAACAGAAGCATCCTGAGGGTGACATACAATACACAGGGGCTATTCCCCTTAAGAGTCAATTCCAAAAGATAGAAGACAGAATCAGCTACTGTATTTCTTAGGGGAACATGAAGTCTATGAACACTTATGTAGGGCTGAGTTTGATGAGGATAGTGTAAATCTCCCACCTCCCTTCTTTTGTATTACCAGCCATTGACTTCTCAGTAGTGATTGACTATTAATTACATAGACTGAGTTATGCAGTGAACTCTGTAGACCATGGAGCTTTCTTTCTCTTTGTAGCATCAGTCCTCTGTTCACCCCAGAAGCCTGCCTGGGCAGCCCCAAGGAGACCTCCACCCCCATCACCCTCCTCCGTCAATTCCAGCTCCAGGCGGATGCTTTGGTTTGTCTGAGCTAGGGTACAGTTTGCAAAAGGCTGTGATTTTGTGGGAGTTGAGACTGTGAAGCAGCCATTGTTTCCTGGATTAGAGCTTAGGCATTCCTAGTCACACCCAGGCTCAGGCTCCAGGAGTATGAAGAAACCCTATTTACCAGCATTCAGTAGGCCTCTGGGTGTTATTTCAGATGCAGAATAATTAGCAATATGCCCAAGAAGCAACAAAGCCTTGAATGGTATTTAGTGACAATTATTCAGCCAAACCATTGCTTACTATTATAGGGGCTTATTAGCACCAAATTGTTTCGATAGGAAGTGGCATCAGCAATAAAAATAATGGCTGCAGCTTGCTGCGCAATCCCAGAGTCAGCAGAAAGGGGCTGGAATGTATGCATGTCTCTTTTACATCCCCCAGAAATATGAGGGGACCCACTGGGATGTGTTGGCAGCAACAGGAACTGACTCAGGTGGCTCTGGGAGGGGAAGGCGGGGCTGCTCTCTGCCAATCACTAGTTATTTTCTCTTCAAGTTTGCTCCTGCTGGGAAGGACTGCACATACAGAAGAGGTTCTTCTCCTTACCTGTGCCTGGATCCCCTTACAGAGAGCAGGACACCAGGCAGGGAATAAGCTAGCATCCCCGAACTCATCTTTTGTATACTTGTACTCTTTATACCTAAAATGTAGCTACTGGAGGGGACTTAACGGAAGTCTTAATTATACAAATCAAAATGATTAATGTTCCAAATGTCTTTTCACTTATACAAGGTCACAATTGGACTAGTCTGAAAATCTAAGCAGATTAGGTATTCCTGTTTTCTGCATTTTCTGGGCAGCCCAGGTTGAAGCATTTAGTTTCCTCTACTGTGGCAGAAAACATTAGTCTGCAAGCTGTGTTTTCAGGCTATGAGTAACTTGAGCATGGTGTGGTAGAACTTCAGGGTACAAAGTGGATCTGGAACCTGGTACCAGGAACAGGATGCATGATTCCATGACCTTGGCTTGGCATCACCACCACTGTCTCCAGGAGGTGAGCATTAGTGCTCATGCTCAGTTTGGGGCTGAACTTCTTTCAGACTGTGGGCACTGGCTGCTTAGGGACCTGCCTTCCTCCTTAAGACAGTAGTTCTGACTGACTCTGGGAAAAATGAAAAAAAAAGTGTGACAACAATTTGAGATGTACATAAACAGAAAAATAATTAATAAACAGATGAAGTATAATGAGGATAAATGGAAACCCTTATGTTTTGCCTTTTCAAAAAGTCAACTCACATAACCCCTCTCTGAAGGACTGTTGACAGTGGCTGGTGGCTGGACGAAGGTCTGCCGCTCTCCACAGTGGTATAACCACTCATCAGTTGCCCATGCTGCAGTGACTCACCCCCACTCAAAGCCACATGGGAAGCTGTTTAAACCAGTGGATCATACACACACACAAGAAAGACATGAAAGTAGGAAAGGGTTTTGGGGATGAGAACTGTTTTAGCAAGAGAAGGTAGGAAGATCAAATAGGGTAACAGGGTTAACTCATTCACTCTATACATCGAATAGGTACATAGTATCCATGAATGACACTGTCAAAGGATAAACCTTTGGAAAGATTTACAAAGCTTTGCGCATATTTGCAGGTCAATTTACTTGTTTTCTACAAATAACACATAGCCTATGGAGCAGCTTGAATAATGACCGTTGAACTGTGTACACCAAAATCTCAGGGCTTGTTTCTCTGGAGATGAAGACTTGATAGCAATGTGTAGAAGATTTATTTTATTAAGCCATGGTAAAAGAGTAATTGATGAATCAATACAAAAGTCTTTCTATCAGTAAAGAGCAGAGGGGCAAAAATAATAAATAAAGCACAGACCTAAAAAAAAAAATCTAAGTGCATTCAGAACAAGATGTAGTTGGTTATGCAAACATGTTTGGAAGTTTAGGTAATAAATGCTACATGAGTCTTAGTCTTCTCTGGCTGGTATAGCAAAATACCTCAGGCTGAGTGACTAATATAACAGAAATATAGTTTTTACATGTCTGGAGACATATGTTATCAGAGTGGTGAACTCTATTGGGATGGGGGCACTTCTGCCCTAGGCTTGCTGGGCTACCTTCTCACTGTGTGCTTACATTTTTATTTTCTTCAGAAGGAATATATAGAAGAAGTTTTCTCTCCTTTTATCTACTTACAGAAGCATGGATACCATCATAAGAATTTCTACCTACAAGACCTCAAATAAAGCTAATTACCTCCCAAAGGCCCCATTCCAAATACAATCATCATGTTGCAGGTTAAGGGTTTAACATGAGTTAGGGGAGCTATAATACAAAATAACTTACAATCCACATAGCCAACTAAAATAACGTTTTAGAAGGTCAAATGTAGGTCTTTGTTAAATTAAGAAAGCTCAGTGTAGACAAGAGAGAAGGTGGTAAAGCATAGGTTAGTTTCTAAAACAAAGGAACTGGTTCCTTCAGGTTATGGGACCCTTGCCAAGATAACCCTTATGGGGAAGACTGACTGCAAAACAATTAGCTTCCCAACACCATATGGAGCTTTGAATGAGAAGTATTGTGAATTTTAAAAATAATAATGCATACTAAAGAGAATTTGAAACTTTATTCCTATTAAGTTTTCTGCTATTCACAGGCCCATAAGGAAGCAGCAGGTCAACTCTGCAAGATGGTCCATACTTAGTGTCTAGATGCTGGCTCTGGGGAAAATTTCCAGGCAGCTTTCTGTACAAAGCAGCTATGGCTGACCTCAGTTTGCAGATACCATCACCAGGCAAAACCCACACCTTGGAAACAATTCCAGCCTTGCATAGGTGTTTTCACTGGGTCTAACACTGAGTTTGTAGCAAGCAATGGATTAAAACGTTAACTATCTTGATTCCATTTAAATTCTACTTGTGTTCATTCTGCTGCCATCTCAGCTATTTAAACTTCTGTAAGTAGACAGGGGAGTCATGTTGATGTTTTCATAAATTAATAATTAATGTAATACAACAGGTCTCTTGCCTTTGTACAAGGGACTGAAGCTGACTAGAGAAGCAAAGTAAAGCACCTGGCAGTCCTTTTGTCCCTGATCTAGCACCTAAGGGAATGGAGTTGACTAGATGCTCTCTCACACTCTGTTCCTTCCTCAGAAATATGCACATTTTTTTTTCAGTGTCAAAGAACAAAGTTTAAGAGCCAGGGGGAGATAATCCTAAAATCTACCCACATTGTCTTAGTTTCTGGACTATGGCTGTGAATAGACACCATGACCAAGGCAACTCTTAGAATTGGGGGCTTTCTTGCAATTTTAGCCAATTATCATCATGATGAGAAGCAGACAGGCAAGGTACAGGATCAGTAGCTGAGAGATTTATATCCTGATCAGCAGCTCAGAGAGAGAGAGAGAGAGAGAGAGAGAGAGAGAGAGAGAGAGAGAGAATGAATGAGAGAGAGAAACTGGTGTGGGCTTATGAAACCTCAAAGCCCACTCCCAGCAACATGTTTCAGCCAACAAGACCACACCTACTCCAACAAGGTTGAACATCCTAAACCTTCCCAAACAGTTCATCAACTGGGGACTCAGCATTCAAATACATGAACCTGTGGGGGCCATTATGATTAAAACCACCATCACAGACCAAACACATAACGGATGAAAAAAATGAAAATTTAAAATGGCAACTCCACTAATAATAAAAGGAACCAGAACAATTTAAGACCAAAGCCTTTAAAAACTGTCAGTGGCAGAGCGGATGCAGGAGATGTCAGAGTCTCTGGTTCTACTGGAGCTCTCACCATCACTCTTAGAAGCAACTATATGGGACAGAGTCTCATCCCATGGATTGCCCTCAAGTTGGGGAGGGATATATCAAGAGCACTGGAGCCTCTAGAGTGTGTAGGTGCTTAAATCCAGACTGAAACTTCTCCACCACCATGGTCTTGTTAGAGACAGGAAACATCCAGGAACAGTGGACTAATTGTAATCAGGGGGAGGTAATTATCATCAGGAAGAAACAAGGATTCAGAAAAACAGAGGACACAGAGGACACAGGATATGGGTGTGCAAGAATCTTCAGGCTTTTCAGGAGGAGACACAGCAACTCTTCACAGCAAGCTGGAAGAACTTAGTGAATTTAAGGAAGAAAAATATTCCTCATCCATTTGGGTTCCATGTGGATGCTTTTTACATTGTTCATATGACATCATTCATTTGTTGAACATGGCCACCTGGGTGGTAGCACGATGGTGATTTACATTTCCTTCATATTTTCCAGAATAAAATAAATAAAATAAAAACATACAACACTACAAACACAACCTGAAGAAATTTACTGAGTCCCTGCCATGTGCCAGACAGAATGCCAAGCCTGGCCATGAAACAGTCTAGAGACAGCTTCTGCTCTGAAGGAGTTCCAAAGAGATGTGTGAACCCACATGGAACAACACAACCTATTATGGTATGGTAATGGAAGTGTGCATAGCATGAGATGGGAACACCAAGGCAGCATGTACATGTTCTAGCTGTGGGAGGCCAGGTGACAGATGGAAGCATATGCTCTGGAGAAGGAGGGTTGCATCAAGTAGCTGGACTCTTGCTTTCTTATTTATGACTCAGCGACTAAACATTCACCTCACAGGTTGCACACGAATGCAGTAAAATGGTATCTATAAAAAGCCAGGCACACAGTGGCATTCAAATTTGGGTGCTTTTCTCCTTCCTCTGACTCATACCAAAAGCCTGGAAATTATATCGAGTAGATGTTTCCATTTTTTCCAGGTTAGAAAACAACAACCAGAAACCCCAGAGGTAAATTACTCCCTCAGAATGACTGGCAGAGCCTAGAGGAAATAGGTCTGCCACCACAGTGGATGCTCTTTAAGGTACATGGTACCCACCAGGAGCATGAGGCTTAGTCATATTCAGTTTCCTCTATGTTGGGATGATGCAGAAAGTGGGCTTTGCTTCTTGAAGAGATACTAGCTTTCAGGTCTTCAGTGAGCTGATCATCACTATGACCCAGAAAGACAATCACCTTGTTTGTCTTTCCATCCCCCTGTCCTCACATCAGCATGAATCAGTCCATGGTTAGCAGAGGATCTGGCCTGTTCTGTGGGTGCTACTTGTTAATATTCATCATCATCTCATAACATGCATGTGATTCTGTGAGTATGTGTATAAACTTTTGTATATTTTCATGAATTGAAATGTTATGAAGGAGATATACTTGAGAAGTAGACACGTGAGTGAAAGTCCATTTTCCATGTTGTAACATATGTGAGAGAGACAGGCACTTCTAGGAACTCTGAAAAATCTCAAGATATTCAGTGCTGGAAGCCAATGAACCAACCAGTACACTTTCTGTGAAGGACTAGCACAGACAAACTCTACCCCAAGGTCAGTGGGGAGCTGCCTAAGCCAAGCTGACAAAGGGGACTCTCCAAACACCACCTGCTCATCACCCCACTGCAGATTGATTGATTATCAGTAGAGAGGAGTCCTACCTGAAACTTGTTACATATGGTCCCCCTAGCCTAACGTTCTGTATAGAAGCTTGGTTTATGTATTAGCCATGTTCAGTGTTAAGCAAAATGTCTGCCTTTATTAAAAATGGAGTGAAGACTGTAGGACTCCTTTTGCTCTCTGCAGTTCTCTAAGCCTAGAGAAAATACAGCTCCTTGCCTGGGCTACTCCAGGCCTTCAAACGGTGGGGTCCCTAGGGGATTAATCCACCATCGTAAGGTTCTGATTTATAAAACTGTGGAGCCCAGAATGATTCTACACTCTGCTCAGTTTTTTAATACAAACTATCATTGTTTGTTTAAAACTGGGCACAGCTAAGATTTAATCCCATCTTTTAACACAGAATAACGAAAAGGATAGTAACTCTATTATTACATTAGTAAGGTTTGGTGGTTGGGATGAGAATGATCCCCATAGGCTCACATGTTTGAAAACTTGGTCCCTGAGTGGTAGAACTGTTTGGGAAGGATTAGGAGGTACGGCCTCATAGAGAAAGTGTGTCATTGGGGTGGGGACTGAGGTTTCATAAACTCACATGTAGTGATGAATTGTTAAATCACTTGAGCTCCTGGCAGGTCACAAGCTCACTGCACCTGCCCAAGAGTTTTGGATTCATGAATGAAAGACACACATATGCAGTCATATTTTTAATATGCCTTGACTAGCTCAAAGGCTGGGCACTTCCAAATCTCCCTGTGGCTAGCACAATTCCCCTCTGGTATTCTTGAATTAATATTTGCTAAATCTATATTTTATATCTGCTACCCCAGACACAATTGGGGGAGTGGCCCCTAGGATCACTTTCCCAGATTCTTTCGTGTCAGTGGGCCTTTAAGTCTGATCTTTCTGCTCCCCCCCTCTTTGTCCTTTGCTGGGAAATCTAAAAGTCCCACCTTCGTCTCCCTGTCCAGCTACTGGCCATTGGTAATTTTATTTCCCAATCAGAGCCAACTGAAGGCATGCTTCCTTTAGCCTATGTGTGGGACACTGTAAACAGGTTTTTTGGGGTAACATAATTGACATGAGAACACAAGCCTCTATACTCATACCATTCCCAGTTAATGCCCTCTCCCTGTCTCTGTCTCTATCTCTCTCGCTGTCTCTGTCTTTCTTTTTCTTCCTATATCCCTCTCCCTCCCTCTCTCTGCCTCATACCATGGAAAAGGATGTAAACTCTCAGCTACTGTTTGGGCATCCTACCCACCAGCTCTTTGCCATGGTTCTTACCCTAAGGTCACATGGATTCTAACCCTCTGGAACTACAAGTCTCCAAATTAAACACTATCTTTTATAAGTTGCTTTGGCCATAATGTTTTATCAGAGCATTAGAAAAGTAACTAAGACATAAGGCTAAAAAACATCAAGTACTTTGGCTTCTAAATTACATTGGCCCACTGTCCCTTGGTCTAGGAGGTCTCTGATCATTAGAGGCTAGATGATTCCTCAATCAGGCTGTCTCATGTCCCTTTTGAGTTAGGTTCCTCCTGTTGTAAACATAATTTGATGAAAGTCAGAAGTCACACCCAGGATCAGAGGTGAGGAGTAACCAACATCTTTGCAGCCAGTCCCACAACACCCAGAGGAAGCTCCACTCCTAGGTGCTCTGACACACCCAGGATCAGAGGTGAGGAGGATTTAACATCTGTCCCAACACTGGGAGTAACTGGGACCAGTGGGACCAGGCACACAGGAACTGCACATGCCCAGTGACTCAGGCTCCTTCCGATCTGTCTGGGCTGGTGTCCAGAGTAGACCTTGGGCGCAAGCTCCACAGCCAGTCCCACAACACCCAGAGGAAGCTCCACTCCCAGGTGACCTAACAAGCCCAGGATCACAGGATCCCAGAATCACAGAATCACAGACACAGCTTGACTCTAAGGAGTTCTGACACAACCAGGATCACAGGAAGGACAGACTCCAGTCAGATTTAGCAAGGGCAAGTAGCACTAGAGATAACCAGATGGCGGGGGGGGGGGAGCAATCATAAGAAAATAAACAACACAAACCAAGGTCACTTGGCACCATCAGAACCTAATTCTCCCATCATATCAAGTCCTGGACACACCATTACACCGGAAAAGCAAGATTCAGATCTAAAATCACTTCTCATGGTGATGATACAGGACTTTAAGAAAGACATAAACAGCACCCTCAAAGAAATACAGGAGAACACAGGTAAACAGCTAGAAGCCCTTCGAGAGGAAACACAAAAATCCCTTCAAGATCTTGAGGAAAACACAATCAAACAGCTGAAGGAAATGAGCAAAACCATCCAGAATCTAAAAATGGAAATAGAAACAAAAAAGAAATCACAAAGGGAGACAACCCTGGATATACAAAACCTAGGAAAGAAATCAGGACTCATAGATGCAAACATCACCAACAGAATACAAGAGATAGAAGAGAGAATCTCAAGGACAGAAGACACTATAGAAAACATTGACACAACAGTCAAAGAAAATGCAAAAAGCAAAAAGCTCCTAACCCAAAACATCCAGGAAATCCAGGATGGAGTGAGAAGACCAAACCTAAGGATAATAGGTATAGAAGAGAGTGAATACTCCCAATGTAATGGGCCAGTAAATATCTTCAACGAAATTATAGAAGAAAACTTCCCTAACCTAAAGAAAGAGATGCATGAACATACAAGAAGCCTACAGAACCCCAAATAGACTGGACCAGAAAAGAAATTCCTCCCGACACATAATAATAAAAACACCAAATACACTAAACAAAGAAAGAATTTTAAAAGCAGTAAGGGAAAAAGGTCAAGTAACATATAAAGGCAGGCCTATCAGAATTACACCAGACTTCTCACCAGAGACTATGAAAGCTAGAAGATCCTGGGCAGATGTCATACTGACCCTACAAGAACACAAATACCAGCCCAGGCTACTATATCTAGCAAAACTCTCAATTACCATAGATGGAGAAAACAAGATATTTCATGACAAAACAAAATTTATACAATATCTTTCCACAAATCCAGCCCTACAAAGGATAATAGATGGAAAACATTAACATAAGGAACAAAACTACACCCCAGAAGAAGCAAGAAGGTAATCTTTCAACACATCCACACAAACCTAATTCTACCTCTTACAACAAAAACAACAAGAAGTGACAATTACTTTTTCTTAATATATTAATATGAAAATTAATATTACCAACATATCCTAATCAATTGAAATACAATAATATGAGGAATTAGAAATTTGTGGATTGTCATCCAATGGTCTCTCTAAGTTGGTAATTGGAGAAATAGGCCCAACATTGTACAATCTGTATACACTTTCAGCTTGTTTGTGACAATGTCTTGCTGTGTACAACGTAAGGATCTTGAAATCTTGCTTCTCCTATCTCAGCCTCTTTATTAGTAGTATTGTTTATTTCATGTCTTTACACTATACTATGGTTTTCAGAACAGCTTATATATTTCAAAAGTAGTTATATACTCAAAAGAAACATAGATCATTAACTAGGGAGATTGCTTGTAAGAGAACAACAAAGAGTGAGACTGAATGCTTTGCCTGACGTTTGTAACTCTTGTATCAAGTTTGAAGAAGAGGACTTTATAAGTTACTCTTTCTTTGAGGTGAATGCTTTTCCAAATTATCACAGCTAATGGACCAAATTCTTACCCTCACCCAATGTCCATGCCACCCTCCAAGCAGAACCATTGTTCATTGAAACAGTTGGTGAATGACTTTATGGATAGACCATCTTAATATCTACACCATTTCTTAAATAAATGTAACCTGTTCTCAGTGGGCTGAGAATAAACTCACTCACTCAAGTCAAATAGCTTTGACCATAGCAGGAAGTCTGTGTCCAAAAATCGAGCCTACAATTCATTTCTTGGTGCAGCAGAACTATCAACTCTCAGCTTAGCTACGATAGAGGTAAAATCCTTTGGTGATGTGAGAGTCATTGAAGTATAGCCTTATTACAATGAAATCCAATATCTAAAAATTGTTCTTATTTTCGGCTTGTACCACAGTAAGACCCAAGATTTTAAACTCTACTAAATAAACACAAACAAAAAGACTTTATATATTTATGTTCATTCAGGAAAATACCAGTAGTGATGTATTATTTTGAAGTATACAGTTAATATATTTGGAGTTATTTAAAATTTATATTGAGAACAATGTATTTTCGCTATTGCTGTAGACAATAATCTACATAAGACTATTAAATTGATTGTTTTTTGTATCAAACAACTTTTAAAATACTTAATTGTATTGTTATAATATTTTATAAATTTTAAGGAATATGACAAAAAAGGTATTGTAGGTATTAAAGGGGGGGATCTCTGGGAGGAGTGAGGGTACAAAAGGGAAACAAGAATGTGATTTAATTCTATTTATTTAAAATATGTTTTTAAATGTTAACAAATTCAGATAAATTGAAATCACGTAACTTTTCTCATCATAATGCAATAAAAGTTTAAAAAAAAAAAGAAAGTCAAAAGTCAGCTTCTTAATACATTTCAGGCCAATGTCATATGCACAGTAAAACCAGGGAATATTTCCCATCAGTAGAAGTGTTACTTCTAAACAGTGCTGTGTTTAGGAGCATTCAAATTGCTACAGTACATTAGCTCATTCATTTTTTATTATCAGGTTTTGTTGTTGGTGGTTTGTTTTCTCTTTCTTTCTTTCTTTCTTTCTTTCTTTCTTTCTTTCTTTCTTTCTTTCTTTCTTTC
>JADRCD010204196.1:948-21634 GCA_019843815.1 Montemys delectorum | reverse complement strand
TCTCTCTCTCTCTCTCTCTCTCTCTCTCTCTCTCTCTCTCTCTCTCTCTCTCATGTGTGTGTGTGTGTGTCTATCTCTCTGATACTCTCTGCCTCTCTGTCTCTCTTTCCTCTCTCTGCTGCCAGTTTTCTTCCTCTCCTAAATGTTCTAAGAGGCACAGCATAGCAGGAAGAACTCACCATAGAAACTGCTCCCAATTCCAGTTTCTACACTACTTCCTGCCTGGTTATTAGGCTCTGCAGTCTTTGAGGAATCAACTCAGCCACCCTGATGAAAGGAGCCCCCGTGGGGCAGAAAAATACCATGTTTTAGCAGGCATAAAAGCCAGTGTGGATTCTGAAGTCACTAAGAGTGTGAGAGGACAGCTGTTATTTTCCACACTCCAACTCTATATATCTGTTTTGTCTTCCTCACAAATTGCTGGCTTCAGACAGGGCTGCACAAAACCAACAGTGGTTACAGAGACTGCAGCGTTCCTGCCTCCCCAGTGGTCCTAGGCCTTGAGATGGTGGAATAACACTTATACAGGAGAAGTTGCCTCACTAGGGAGAACCTGCGAGAAGGAACTTACCCACAATGCCCCTTTTCTTTCAATCACTGTGAGTCACACAGGAGCTAGTTCTAGGTAGGATTGGAAAGGTAATTCTGGGGACTGAGGCAAGACTTCAGTCTATGGTATAGAAAGGATAGATATGGTCTCTTTCTTCCCTTCTTACCACCGTGCTGCTTAGTCAATCAACCATGGCTGCCTGATTTTTTTATTGTGATTGAGTAGAAAAGAGACAATTTATAATTCTGTATTTTTTTTCCTTAGTCACACAGACCAGTGAAGGACCAGAGAAGTTATATTCTTTCTAGAGGCTGTCAGAAACAAAGACAGTGACCTGGTTCCCACTTTGCTATCTTTGCTAATGCAATCTTGGGCTTTCTTTCTATAGTGTAACGCTAATTGGTTTAAACCCCTTTCAGAAGGTAGGAAGCTATGAGACATCTGTGCCTTTCAGAAGTCTCTGGCCTGATATTACATGGCTCACAATAAACATTGGGACAGTCTCTACAGCTAGTATCTACTAAAGGTTCTGTGTCTAATTATGATAGTTTGAGGTGTGGCTTAAAAATGATGACTCCAGATCTTATTGATGTCTAATGAATGAATCTGAACATTTAGGAAAGAGAAAGCCTGACTCTGTGGTCTCAAGCCATGACTGTCCCACAAGATTCTTACTCAATGGCAGTCGAAGGAGGCCAGGGCACAAGTCTTAGTCTGAAGTCTTTGTGAGACCGCTCCTTCCAAGGCTGATGGTAGCTTTCATCTCTTTGTGTCAGCACACTGCTGTAGCTGAGGAGTCACCTTGCTTCCAGCATGGACGCATCACACTTTTCTGTAGCCGAAAGGACTCGTATGACTACGGTATGAAATCACATGCCGTCTTCAGACATTTACCATCAGACATTATACATTTATTGGATCAATATCAACAGTTAAACCTCACAGATAGACAATCATTATTTAGTGGCAGAAGCAAGAACAGAAAGAGAGGAGGAGGGAGGGATGGGAGGAATGGAAGGAGGAAGGAGAAAGGAGAAAAGAGGAGGAATGGAGGGATGGAGAGAGGGAAGTAAGTAAGGGAGAAAGGAAGGGAGGGAGGGAAGAAAGAAGTAAATTAAAGCATGAATCACAGTGGCACAGGAAGAGGCATTTCTCAATCTTGGAAGTCAGTGACAATATGGGACCAGCAGAGAGTATGGACCAGATGTCTAACCTTGAACATCTGAGCTCACTCTCAGAGCAGACAGGGTAAATGAGATCCAGAGTGCTGTGGGTTGTCCTGTCTACAGTGGGCAAAGAAACTGTAGAGAGAGAGAGAGGGGCTTAAGTGCAGCAAATTCAGTCCCTTCAAGAGTCTCTAGTGGGGTAGAAGCAGGGACTCCAGGGAGCGTAGAGCAAAGCAGCTGGGCTTCAGAGAAATCAAAGACAGAGCTGGCTTCAGTTCTCTGCTTCTAGGGACAGTACTGTCATCCAGCATTTATGGAATGGAGAATGGCTTTCTTAGCAGGTCATGGTCGGACAGAGGAAGTTCAGAGATTCACCAGAGAAGCAAGCCTCTCAAGATAGTTTTTTACCTACCTGCTAATCTCAAGATGCTGCCCATTTCCTCCAGGACAGGGCTGTAACCTGTAGAACAATTACTTAGTGTTTTAAAAAGTCCTGTGTTCCATTCCCAGCCTTGGAGAACTGGGGGGGAAAACAATGCTAGGTCATTAGAGCGGCTTACTAAATCTTCCTATTTGATCTCTCAGGAAGCCCCAGGGGAAGGTGCTCCCACTTTCTCAGAGGTGTGCTCATCCAGATTTATGAGCTTCACAACTTCTCTTTTCTGATCCCTTATACTCAGTCTGCTCTGGCTCATTTCAAGTCCAGCTTGTTCAGGTCCATCTGGCAGCTCCCACCCACCAGCACTGGGTAAGGACAGCACTGTAATGCCACTATCTTTTCTCCAAGCCTCCCAGGAGTGGCTGTTTTCTTAGCCATTCCCATACAGGAATTTGCAGTCTACATAGAAGATACTGGACAGCCTCTGTCTGCTGCACATTACAACAACATGTTGAGACACCCTTCTCATACAATATGGCAAAGTCACTTCGGGAGACACCGAAGCCTAGTCAGGGAAATCCAGACGAGCACTGCGATCCTCAAATCCAAGACACATTCACGAGCCTCTTCTATCCGTGTTCTTAGGGTTGTTCTCTTGGGCACATCTTACTGAGTACTTTCTGGACTCCCCTGAGTGTGGAAAGGGCTGCTCCTAGGAAGCACCATAACACACTCGCAGCATTCAGGCATGAACAAATCTCTTTGTGCAGAACTGCACATCAGCACATATTGTCTGTGGGAGGAGATGTTCTCTCTGTGCCTGCTTGAAAGGTTGCTTCCGAGTTCAGTCTTCCAAGACAGGGAAATGAATGGGGATTGCCTGAACCACCCTTTAGCTGAGACAAATCAATGAACTGGATCAAGGATTTGGAAGGAATTCTTTTGCTCTTTTTTATTCCTAAGATTTATGAGTTGTTTGGGGCTATTTACCTAGCACTTTTTGGGAGACTTTTCTCCTACTTTGCTCCCATTTGGTTGTCCCCACTGTGTTTCAGGCTGAACATCAGAAATATTTCCCATGGCCTCTGCTCTTCGGTGGCTGTATCTCCCAAATGTTGCTTCACCATTGTTTTTTATTGCCACTATCTGTATAACAAAGTCTATGTGTGAAAAAAAAACTTTTTGAAGATTTATTTTATTGTAAGCTGACTGACTATGGTGCTAGAAACCAAATTCCATTTCTCTGGCACAGCAATAATGGCTCTGAATCTCTGAGCCATCTCTCTAGTCCTCTCCCTCTGTTTAAGGACAGTTTCTTCTTCCTCCTCCTCCTCCTCTTCTTCTTCTTCCTCCTCCTCCTCCTCCTCCTCCTCCTCCTCCTTCTTCTTCTTCTTCTTCTTCTTCTTCTTCTTCTTCTTCTTCTTTGGTATTTTATAGCATTAAGGAGTACCTATCTTGTTAACTCACTGGACAGCCATAACTTTCCCTATGAAGTGTAAAGTATCTACTTTACACAGGTAGATATTTGTCTACAGAAAGGTTACATTGTCCAACAATTGGCTGGGATTTAAGATGTGCTTTGACTCAAAAATAAAATCACAAGGGGCATACGACAAACATATGCCTTTGTTTCACAGAATTTTTGAAGCCAGAGCATAAAAGGAGAGGAATGAATCCTTGGTACCACAATTACATCCCCCTTACATCTCCTAGGAGGAGGTTACAAGTGTAAGTTCTAGACTCTACCTCTGATTTACTAAGTTCTTTCGGGGAATCTTGAAAGAAAGATCAAAACAAGAAAAACAGCTAGTTTTGAGGATGAAGGAAAGGGACACAGCTAAGGTGGTTTATCTCTAGAAGTTAATAAGGTAAGAAAACAGACTCTTCCTTACGCTCTAGAGGAACATTGCTCTGATGACCCCTTAATTCCACTCCTGCTTTGTATTTATGACTTTGAAAACTATAAAATAACTTATTTTTGTTCCCCCATCCCTGACCCTTTGTCATCTCTGAAGATGGAACTTCAGTTGGGAAACTGACCCCAGAGTCATGAGAGATGGAGAGCAGGCCCTGTCCCTTGCCTGAACAACACAGTAGAGTTTGCCCTAGTGGTGAGGGTACAGGTGTGCCAAACATTGGAGTGTTTGACCTGCCACTCTGCCACTCCTCTGCTGTGAAGTGGTGTGTAGTCAGAGGTGATACCTTCCCCCATATGCCCCTGGCCACCTGCAGCAGTTGGGAGATCTGGCCACAGAATTATGAGAGCAGGGGAACTGGCCCTGCCCTTCATCTGGGCAGCACAGTAGAGCCGGCCTTAGAGGCAGAAGCTCAGGTAAGCAGCCCTGTGGGCATGAATGAGGGAGAGCTGGGTCTGATACTTCTTTGCTCTGAGGTACAGAGGGCAGAGGATGCTCCCTGCCCCCTGACTCCAGTTAGCCTTGAATCATGGAAGCAGAAAACTTGGCTCTGCCCCTTGCCAGCTACAGCACTACAAAGAGGGAGCACTGCACCTCACCTGCACATCATAGCAGAGCTAGCCTGGTGGTGTGGAGGTATGCTAGCCTTCCCGAGAGTGAGAGAGCAGGAGTACTGGCCCTGCCATTCCTATGCCATGAGGTAGCATGGGAACAGAGGGTATGGATCACACCACCACTACTACCACCAGTGATAGTCAGAGAGCAGGCCTTGAAATTGTGAGGGAGCTATCAACAGCTCAGGAGAGCTCTGTAGGAGCTCAGGAGAATGGAACCTGCATCTCACCTGGGCAACACAGTCAAGCTGGCCTTGATAGTAAAGGTGTAGGTGAGCCATCCCTGAGGACATGACAATAGAAGACCTGACACCGTCTTCTGCTGTTAATGATGACATTGGGTGGGCTAGTTGGATCAGTGTTGGAAAGCTTGCCCTGGTGGTTTGGATAAGGGAAAGCTGGCATGCTGACTAGCTCAGCTGCCACCCACACCCAGATCCAGGGCTTTGAGTTGGACCACCCCCAAATCTGCATCATCTGTGAATGGTTGGGGTGAGGGAAAAGGCTGGCCCTACTGATCCAAAACTTCAAGATCTTTATGACATAGGACAACAACAGGATAACTGGGAAGAAGATCCTATATTAATAGTGTCGTAGAAGCCAGGGACTTTGAACTAATCCAATCATCCATTGCAATGAATGAACATTTGCAAGTGAAGATGTATGGATAGAGAGATAAACTGTGGGACACACTGTGACACTCTACAGCTTCCACGATGAGATGTTTAATATACTTTGTTTCATTTATTTCTGCTTGTTTGTGTGTGTGGTTTTTTTTTTTAATTTGGCAGAGAGGTTGCAAGGGCAGAGAGCAGATATGAGGGGATGGGAAGATGGGTGAGACTGGGGTGCATTGGAGTGAAACTCACCAAGAATCAATAAAAAGATTTTGTCTTTTTGTAAAGATAACTTACTTTTATTGTCTTTAGTCATCATGTTTGTGATAACTTATGATATCAGCAAAGAGTAACTTATATATACTTGATATGTCAGGACGTGTTAATACTCAACAGATATAAATCTAACCATGTTTTCAAATACTTTCTTCTATCTTTTCCTGCTGCAATTTGTCCTGATTTTTATTTTGTTTGCATTTTGTTTCGGTGCATATGTATGTGATATATGAATGAACACAACATCAGGTGTCTTCTTAGTTGCTTCCCACCTTAGTTTTAAGATAGGTTCTGTCACAGAACCTAGAGCTTACTGATTAGGTTAGGCTGGGTGGGCAGTGGGATCTAGGTATCCACCTGTCTTCATTTTCTCCATGTCAGTGTTGAGGTTACAGATGTATGTCACCATGCTTAACTTTTTAGATGAATAGTAGGGATCTGAACTCAGGTCTTCATGCTTGCACGAGAAGCATTTTACTGACTGAAACATATCACCAGTGTCTTATCCTATGTGTAAAGCTTCCAAATCAAAATCAGGTTCCTAAGTCTCCTCTGTTTTGCCTAATCTGTCACCCTGTCCTTTAGCACGCCTGCCCTGTGATCAGCACTTCCCTTCAGTTTTCTCTTAGAATACTTACTGCTTGTCAGTCATGAGATGCCCATGATGCCTCATGACTCTTCACACTACCATTTAAGAAGCTGTGTTTTTGCTTACCATTGCAACCTCCATACTGTATTTATCTCTCTTCAGCAGTTCCCCTCGATAGAAGCCTATGTGACTTGTTTGCCACTCTCCCAAATTCTCCCCATTGCCAGGCATTTCCCATCACTCCCTGAGGTTGAGTATCCTGCAGTCCTGTCTACCCCTGCCCCTCTACTGCTGATCAAACAGCTCACTGGCCACTAATGATGGGCTCATTCTCTCCTCTGAGAGTTTCCAACCCTCCATCATGTCTCCCTGTGGCCACTGATGTTCCTTTTCATCCACAGGTACCAAATCACCCAGGAAAGTCTAATTTGGATGTCTCTATCCTTGCACTGCCCCATCTAGGCAGAATCCTTAGTCATACTATCCTTGATCTTGTGGGACTTCCAAACTCCACCCTCATTCCTAACTACCTAGCTATAAATCCACTGTTCATTTTGTCAGTCACCTCTTTGAGACTGAGAAAACTAAAGACAACTTTCCTGTTGTGCCTCTGTTACACAACACAGGAAATTTCTGCGACCCTCACACACCAAAACATGCATGTCTCCATTAAAAAGTAGTGATTGGTCCCCAGCCAGAATTGGCAGTATGTCCTCTCATTAAATGTGATGTTGGCACTACCTAGAGAATGTCATCAGAGTCTCATAGGTCAAGGGCACATGCCAATCCTAAGTCCAGGAGCTCCTGTGCTCCTGATCCATCCACCACCTGTAGCTCAGAGTTTCCTATGGTCCCTCTCAGGCTGAGTTGGTGGATAGAGATTTCTGTATTGGTTTATTATAAAAGATTACAATCAAAGATTTATAGAATAAGATTGGTGACAAGGGACACTGAGATCCATATCCTGTCTGGATAGACACCCTTCAGGAATTTCTGAGTGCTTAGCTGTCTAGAATTCTCTAAACTCCATCCTTTTGGAGTTTTATAGGATACTTACTATATAGACATAATTGCTTAAATGATTAACTATTGATGATCAATTTAGCTTTCAGCTCCCTCCCTTTTTTTCCAGAAAGGTTGAAACTGAGAAGACTCAGGCCTCAAAGTCTACCTTGGCCTTCCTAGTTATTTGTCCCAAATCTGAGGTTACTTAGGGACGATCAACCCTAACTCAATGCATTAACACACAAACAGCACCCATATGGAGAATTCAAGGGTCCTACAGGCTGTCCTCAAACAATCAGAATGAAGATCGAATCAGATTTTACACATTACAATTTCCCTCAATGTATATTTGTCTCTCGAAGCCACCTCTAGTCTCATGGTGCCTGGTGACAGTAGCCCTTGCTAAAGCCACTTGTCTGCTTTCTCCATTGTCTGCATTCGATATGGATGGCTGAACTTTGTAGTTTTAGGTAGAAAATCACACTGACAGATTAAAAGTTTGGCTTGAAAAAAAATCACAGCCCAGATCATCATATGAGCTGACACAAGTGTCACCTTTGCTGTGAGACCACATTCCTCATACCCTATTGTGATTGTTCCAGGTTTTCCTTCTGCCTCACCCCCCTCCCCACTCTCTCTACTCCTAACTATTGAGTTGATGCTTTCTTCTCCTGCTGGCTGAGAAATGTAAATCATGATGAAGAAGGAAGGTTCCCAGTCTTCCGTTAGCAAGTAGATAGCTTCCTTCAGTTTATCTATGTCTCTTTTCCTCCTTTTTGTGACAGGGGGATACTCCACCACTACCCCACGCTTGGTCTTGTTCTCACCATGGAGTGCCATACCCTTTTGCTTGTCTAAGGATTTTGTTCCTTTCTCCCTCCTCTTTCTCCCTTACAGGTCTCCCTGGGTGGAAATCTGTGGCTTCATAGGCTTACATTACCACATAAGGAAAAGTTGAAACCCAAAGATCTAAGTTTCTATTTTCAGAATATTGACTAAGGGCCGGGAATGTGGCTCAGTGGTGGGACATGTGTCTAGCATGTGTGAGGACCTTGGATTGAGTCTCAGAATCACAAATGGTGCTTGGGATGGACCCCAAGACAAAGTGTGAAGAAACAATTGAGGAAGAAGAGAATTAAAACAAAACAAAACAAAACAAAGCCAACCAAACTACCACCACCACCACCACCACCACCACCACCACCACCATCACCACCACCACCACCACCACCACCACCACCACCATCACCACCATTACCACCACCATCACAACCACCACCACCATCACCACCACCACCACCACCATCACCATCACCACCACCACCACCACCACCACCACCACCAACAACAACAACACCATCACCACTACCACCAATACCACCACTACCAACAACAACAACAACAAATCAATAAGGCCAAATGTGAGAGAGGTTTTATTGTCTGGAATTCATTTGTTTATGTTTGTTTGTTGGAGATATCTAGGTGGCCTCAAATTTGCATGGATTCCCCTGCCTCTGCCTCCTAAGAGATGCAATTGTGAGTATATTCTACCACAGGAAACTGAAAAGTTAGTTCTTTGAAAAGATCAGGAGTCTGATATGTCACAAGGTTGATTCAGACAAAAAGGAGAAATTGAAATTTGGTTCAGTGTTCCCAATGCACAGGTAACATCATTATAGGATGCAGAGCTATTCAAACAGCTGAAAGCCCCCCATGATTGATGTCACCTCAGCACATTTAGCAATACAGATAAAACTGACAATCTTTGAAAAACTCAACCTGCCACAAGTGACACAAGGTAGCCTTGAATCTGCCCACCAATTAAACCTGTTCTCTCATTTTCTTTTGCTCCCTGCCCCTTTCTCAAGTTTCAAGAAAGAAAAAAAATAGTAGGTCAACATGAGCTACTTGAGAGGACAGAGAACCTGCCTATGTCAGTGCAGAGATGATATGCTAAATTTATATCTCATGGAGCCAAAAGCTCATGCTTTATGATTCCTTTTAAATGAAGTCTACAAATATACAAAACAAAAAAGAATTTATTATAGTGACTTTTAAAAAGTGGGAAAAGACACCAGCAATTCTTACAGAGTGGCAGGGATGAGTTACAGAGGTGCTAAGATAGTCTGTGTACATTTTGAATTATAATATACATAAATTTAACACATTGTCAGAATAATGGCAAGTACGTGGACTTGGAGAGGCAATGAGAATAGCAGTTTGCCTGTGACTGTTGAAGTTGGCTACTGGGCATGGGTCTTGTAATTGCCATAATTTGTGTTGTATAGGTTTTGAACTCTCTGTTAATAAAGAGTTAATGGGGGTAACATGCACAGAGGTTGATTTATGGCATGAGATAGTATATTTCTGTCTTACACTATTTTTGTTTACATAGTTCGGATTGGCACAAAATGGAGGGCATCTCTGTTCCCTGTTAGTCTCATGCTTCAGATCACTGAAGCCAGAGCTAATATGCATTTTAGACCCCGCTTCTCATCACATTATACTGTAAGCAACTTTGCAGTCTTCATGATCATCACTTTTAATGGCTACCCTCTGGCTTCGTAATACTGAAACTCAAGTTTTATCTCATCATTTTACCTACATTAAATGTTAGTGCTACTTGGAGTGCTACAACGGGAATGTGCCCCACAGGTATTCTCATTTAATTATTTATGCTCACCTTGTCCTGGGGAGGATTTAAGACTGCCTGAAAAGACACATCAAATGTAATGAGATAGAACACACTTAAAGCTAAATATTAAAAGAAAGAAACATGAGGCTAAAAACAGGGTTTTGTTAAGGATCTTTAAGGCAGGAAAAAAAGCTTGATAAGACTCATAGGCAGAATATTTTGCTTTGGATGATGATATTTAGTGGACGCTTTGGTTGGGCAGGGTAACCTCAAGTATTATCTGGAGAGTAGACAACCAGGTGGCTAAATGAAGTTGTCTGTTACAAGAAAAATAGTTTTCAAACAGTGCAGCCAGTTTATGAGATGCCTATAAAATTGATACTTTCATTTTAGGGACATTACTTAATTTAGTTACAGTACTGGAGAGCTTTTCATCTGTGAATAGCAGTGACAGAGTGATAGGCTTGCCTATAGCTCCATTCCTCCAAGTTCTAAGAAAATGACCCCATCTTTCTGACTCTATCTCAACCTTTGTAATATAGAGGGCAGGAAACAGGTTCCTTATTGTCTGCCTAACTATTTACTATAAATAGAAACATTTAAAGGATATTTTTTGAGAATGCTTGTGCTTAGGCAGGTCTAGCAATGGCTGTTATTCTTGATTATAATGAGGGGAGGGAGAAAGGACCATGAGCTATCACTACAGACAGAGGTGATGGTATTGAGTAAATGATGTGTGTAGGTGTCTGTTGTACCAAAGGCAGGGGGGCCTGCTGCTGAGGCCCAGTCTCTCTCTCTCTCTCTCTCTCCCCAGGTGCTGACCTGTTGCTGCACGGTGTGTTAGTTAAAAAGGAGGCAATGTATAAATGAGTTATTTTATTGTAGGAAGGAGAAAATATGCTGGTTAAGTAAAGGGAAGAGAAAGGAGAGGAAGAAGAGAGGAGGAAAGAAAGCAAGAGCAGAGAGCAGAGAGGAGAGAGAGAGAGAGAGAGAGAGAGAGAGAGAGTAAGAGAGCAAGAGAGAGGAACAAAGAACAAGAAAGGGTAAGAGTAAGAGATTGAGAGAGCAAGAGAGATGTATGGGGTCTGGCTTGTGGTCAGATGACTGGGTGTAAGGTCCAGCTAGAATGCTGGTAGCTTGAGGCATTGTCTGCCTGATAGAGCATACATCTCCTGCAGGGGCAGCTGTGAGGGGTTTGGCCTGAAGTCTGAGCCATCTTCTCAGGAGCTATCATTAAACACCTACCGTGCCTTGTGAACAAATTTACTCTGCTCAGTGGGTCTCTGGGGTTCTAAGGTGGCAGCTCTACTGGATTCAGGCTGTCAGAACAGCCCACTGCCCCACAGGTGTCCATGTTGTTAAGACTTCATGAGTATTGCGTCTCTGACTTCTAGAAATCTCACAGCAAACTTCCCTTTCCTCTGACTCTAACAGTCTTTCCTTCCTGTCTTCTGTTGTTACCCTCAACTCTCAGAGAGTTGTGTTGTAGATACATTCCTTGGGGCTGGACACCAAACTGTCAATTGTTCTCTGCATTTTAACCAGTTATACTTTTCTGTAATAGTCTCTTCTGTTGCAAAGAGAAGTTTCCTTGTTAAGGGGAGAGGACTTATCTGTAGGTGCAAGGATAAATACTTAGAAAGTAGTTAAGAACCATTGTGGCTGTAGATTCTCCTTCCAGGATCTTCACATGTACTGAGTAGTTGACTGGGTTTCCAGTGGTGAGGCATGATTTCTCTCTTGTTGAAAGAACCTTGAGTCCAATTAGAAAGCTATTTGCTGCTATCTAAATATACATGCCAATATTACACCCTTAAGGATAGCATGACATTCTGATCATGGATTTTGTTCATAAGCATCATAGATGGGTATGACTGTTGGTGCTTCCCTCCTTTGGAAGCTTGCATGGCACCTTCTGGTACCACAAAAGCTAGTCCTCAAGAAAAATAGTCTTACTCTGAGTAGATCCCCCAGTTAGTTATAAAATAGCAAGTGGTCAGTCCTGAAATACACACACACACACACACACACACACACACACACACACACACACCATTATATGGACTGAGCAAGTTTTACCTATAACTTTAGGAATATACATAACAACAAGTAAAGAAAAAGAGGCCATGAATTTGAATGAGTTGGTTAATGGGCATGGGAGAGATTGGAGATAGGAAAGGAAGGGGGCAATGATGCAGTTATGTTTTAAATTTTAAAAAAAATACAAAGAAAATAGGGTGTGTTCTGGGACTGAAGTAAATGGTGTGTGTAAGCATGCACTATTAAAAACTCACTGTTTCATGAGATGAGACAGATGCATGAAGACAACACCATATGATCCCACTCATTTGGGAATCAAAGAAATATTGCTCTTGTTGAAGTGGGGAGTTGAGTAGCTAGAATCTGGGACTAATAGGGAGTAGACAGTGAGTGAAGATTTTAGATTTCTATAGTCAAAATAAGCTGTTATGTCACTCAGTAGGTAACTAGAGTTAGTGATAGTACACTTGAGGACAGATCCAAGCATTGTGGTGTGCACCTTTAATTCCAGCAATGGGAAGACAGAGGCAAGCAGACCTCTGCAAGTTTGAATCCAGCCTGGTCTACATAGTGAGTTCCAGAAGAGCCAGCACTACATAGTGAGAAAAAAATTGAGGACAAAAGTTTTTAATGTTCTCAGTAATAAAGAAATAGTAAATGTTTGAGGTGATGGTATTAATAAGTTAATTTGATCATTACATATTGTTTTCATGTATGAAATATCATACAGATTTACAAAAATGTACCCAATTACTTGTCAATGAGAAAGACAATAGAGATATTTTGATTAGGGAGAATAACTTTGGATAGACCATTTCAAAAGGAATCTGAGAAACAGAAGGTGTTAGAGATGAGCCATCTGAGCAAAGAGAACACCAAAGTGACTCACGTACTAAGAAGCAGCTAGAGAATGGCTGGATCAATGAGAGTGGGGTGCAAAGGAGCAGGTGGACACAGGGCTCATGGTGTCAGGCCTAGAGACTTAGGCTCTAACCCACACATAAATAGAGGCCACAGGAGTTCCAGGCTGTGGAGTTGCATGATGGCGCAGAATGAAAGAGAGACTGTAGGGGAGGGGATAGGGACATTTATTAGGAAGTTATATGATAGAAGCTTAATATATTCAGTGTCTAGTGAAGAACAAACATTCACCAAATATTAATTAGTTTAAAGTATTAATCTATGGTCCTTTTTTCTATGATAGGAGAAGCTTGTAAGGGCAAGGATGTGTTTAGAACTAGAAATGGTTTTGTGTTGGGGAAAATCAACCCTTACCATTCTTCTCTTTTGCAGGGCAGAGCAGGCACAGGGCCAGTTCTATCCCTCCTGATTTTGATGATCAGGATGAGAACACAACCTGTGATAAACGCCAAGGGCTGGCATCAGGGCTTTGTAGCTCACACATGCTTTCAGTGCTGTCCCAAACTACCTTGATAGTGTGGGCAGCATCAGTGTCTACACCCATTCTACCTCCTCCACATCTCCCTCCATCTTTTCCTAGGCTAGCCACATTTGTTCAATAATGTAATGGAACATCATGGCTTCTTCAGCACCCTGAGGCCAAGGTCGCAGATGCTCTGAGAGTTGAAAGATGTTCTGGTGTACTCTGTGAGTCCAGATTATGTGTTTGGGTTCCAGAACTTCTTAGGTTCCTCTGTCAGTCTTTGCTCTTCAACTGTCTACCCTTGCACCCAAAGCTCCAGAATCAAAGGAGAAGAATCATGTAGAGTCAGTTTAGCCTACCAAAGGTCAAATTTCAAGAATAAACTTGATTATACTTTATCTCCCTGTTTGTATGTCCACCTACCTATATCCCGTCATTGTTTTCTGCTTCTACAATTGATTTCTGGTTGAAATACCAAGAGTGAAGTTAGAACAGGCAGAAGCAAACTAAAAAGAAATAACACCAATTATAGCCCCAACCTACACTGAAAATCTCCCAAAAGACTTTCCACAACTAGCATAGTTCTAGATGTATAACAGCACAGCATACGTATTCTTGAAAGAATGTTATACAGTACAAAATAAAGACATGTATAGATATATTATAGATTATAGATATAGATGGTGTATTATGCAGCTTTTGCATAGGAAGAATTTTTTGCTGCACACGAAGAAACTGAGAGACCAGTTTACTAGATGGCACAAGCCATGTACAGATGTGCATGATCTCACTTTTCCATTTTTAAGACAAAGTCTCACTCTGTAGCCAAGGTTAGCCTAGAATCCACTCTGTAGACCAGACTGGCTTCCAGTTAATGGCAATGTTCCTGCTTCATCCTTCCAAGTGGCAGAATTAAAAGCATGAGCCACCATGTCTGGCTGTATTATTTTACTTATACAGAGAACGTGAAAGAATTAAATACACACGGGCAACAACTAGAATAGAAGGTACAAAAGGTCATGGAGAAAGGTTGGGGAATGGGAAAGTATTTGCCAGTGTCTGTGAAGAAGCAGTTACAAGGAACAAGTTTTACAGATTCATCACATAACTCGGCAACTGCAGCTGATAATAAATGTGTCATATTCTTGAAAATTGTTGAGAGAGATTTTAAATGTTCTCAAAAAAATGAGAGGTATTGAGGTGAAAGATAAGCTAATTGGCTTGATTTAATCATCTCCCAGTGTGCTCATATATCAAAACATGGCAGTGTACACCACAAACACAAACACAATTTTTCACTTGTCAATCACAAAACTTGGAGAAGGGTGCCTGATTGAGCTCCCCTCACTAGGAAATCAATCACCCATCATGGCCATCCTCAATGGGTTATGCAGGAGACGCAATGCCAGCATTGTAGCTCAGCCTACTTACATGGTCACTCACCCTACTTCCCCCATCCAAAGCCACATATTAAGAACAATTGATCACATTGCATATTAATAATCTACTACTTCCTGGTTGGGTATCAAGGGGTAGTAGATTGAAACTGCTCCTGCAATATGTGTTTCATAGACTTGCCTATAGCTCTTGAAACCCTTTGACGGGACAATGCATTTTGACCATCTGTTAAGCAATCACCAGAGCTCAATATTGATAGATTGCATGATAAATCAAATGCAAAGTGAATATAATTTAAGGAGAGTGGAGGTTTGCTTGTTTCTCAAATAGAACAAAATGTACATATTTCTAGTCATATACAATAGATTGGGGAGGCCAATGAGCATTGCAGTTTGTGTTTGCAGGGAGTTGTTGAATAGTTTCATTTCCAAAAATGCCTTTGTTTTGTTCACTGTGGGCTTTACATATCAGCTCCAAAGAGCTAATGTCTTTTTACGATTAGAAAGGAGCCTAGGACATGCAATGTTTAATGTTCTTTGCTTTGTTCATAGTTGCAGAAGTTAGCATGCCTGTGGAAGACTCTCTTCCTTGTAAAGGGATGTTCTTCCTTTGCACTTGTTTTTTCTCAAATTCTATTGGAGTTGCAATGTCCCAAGCCTGGGTCACCAATTTATGAATTAAGACGTTTGTCTGGAGGGTTCTTAGAAAAGTTATTTCTTTGTTGTTAAGAACGCTACAGGAAGAGAGTGCCTTTGTGCTTCCTTGTTTTCTTTCTCCTGCTCTACCTTCTGCCCCATCTCTCAGTCTCTGCCCCCTGTGTTTGAAAGCAGCTGGGGGTTCATTGCTGAGTCAACTACAGAACAACCATGAAATGTCAAGCTGCCATACTGGGGCTAGAAGAGCAGAAGGCTAGGAACAATGTGGGTCTGGTGGAGAGGGCTGGCTGGACAGCTAAAGCAACTTGGTGCTATGTAAGAAAAGTTTAGGTTTATGACTTTGTAAGGCAGTGTTCTATTCCTAACAAGAGCCACTCTAACCTGACTTCCCCAACTCATGGATTGTGTGAGAGTGGTGTAGAATCCCATCTCACCAGTTTGGAATGCAGGATTCAGGTCTTTCAAAGTACTGTTTAGTATGTTAAACTGTCTCAGTGATAAAGTTATATTGAGTCCTCTTTTTTGATATACTGTGTATTTGTCATATGGGTACTGTACTTGTCATGTGGAGAAGCAAATACTCCATTCTTCAGTGACTCTGAGATCTGTGACTCAGTGTGAAAATCTGTTTCCAATATATAATAGGTCTTTGTGTGGAAAAAAATCAGAATACATGAAGCTGTTTAAAGATTTATTTTTATTTTACATGTATGTATGAGTGCTTCCTTATCTGGCAGATCCCCACATGTGCATCCACAGAGGCAAAAGGAGGGTGCTGAATCCCTAGAACTAGAATTTCATATGGCTGTGAGCTTCTTCATGTGGGAACTGAATCCAGGTCACCTGCACGAGCAGTAAGTGCTCTTAACCGCTGTGCCATCTATCCAGCCCCCACAAAGTTGACATGGACCTAAGACAAGATGAAAAATCCAGGCCTGCCAAGTTCACACTGACAAAAGAATGTGAATGTGAAGATAAGTTTCATCAAGTTTTCCAGTAATTAAGTCAAAACAAGACAAAAAATATCAAATGACTGAAGCAAGCTCAGGGTGTCAAAGAGTTGACAATTTAGCCTGCTCCTTGCAAGAATTCTGCAGTTCATTTTCTGACAGCTGGCACTGAGCAGGAAGAAGGAGGTGGTTGCCATCTGTGGCCAGGACTGGATGGCTCAGGTTTCAACGGACAGGGATAACTCCATGGGGCATGTGCTTTTCGTTTTCAACTTTTAAAAATAGTTCCTTATGCGATATTTCAAACACACAAAAGATTGCAGGAATAGTATAACACACATTGATATTTGACAGATGTTAACATTTTGCCATGGACTTTGGATATTTTAAAAATAAACTGTGTTGACACGCCGAGGCCCCACATCAACCTGTCTCCTTATTCCCTTACTTTACATCTCATGTGGTGTGTCTGCAAAATTAGACCACCTGTACAGCTAAAACGTCTGCATTTAAAGCTGGGTGGTGGTGGTGCATGCCTTTAATCCCAGCACTTGTGAGGCAGAGGCAGGTAGATTTTTGAGTTTGAGGCTAGCCTGGTTTACAGAGTGAGTTTCAGGACAGCTAGGGCTATACAGAGAAACCCTCTCTTGAAAACAAACAAACAAACAAACAAACAAACAAAGTCTACGTTTAGGAAGCTGTCCATAGGAGTCTGTTGTCAGAACATAGATTGCTTGGTGATGCTTCTTAGCCTACCAGACCCCCTTAGATCTTCTAATGTGTACTAATCCTGATTTAGCCTTACCACAGGTTTCTTTCTCCATCCCATCTTCTGATCAACTTCCTCTTACAAGTCTTTGGTTATGTGTATGATCCATAGAAACAGTGATGAAGACAACAGAAATGATTAGTCTTAACTACCCATGTGCTGCCTTCTTTCCACCCTCAAGCTGATCTTCAGAGTGTGGGGTGTCCTTATACTGCTTTACTCTTAAAAGATGACCCCATAAGAAGCAATATTAGTACCAGCTCATGTCTTTAAATAACGGGTATGGACACCCTAACTCCAGCCTAAACATCTGTCTTCCAGGCATTCCTTTTGCACCTTCTTTGGCCCAAATCTTTTGGTCAGAGTGTACAGGCTGGCCTCTGCTTTCTTCTTGGTTTGTACCTATACCAGCTTCACCTTTCAGTGTAATGCTTAAATGTTAAATTGAGCTTCTTTCCTTCCCTATCCTAGTTCTCAACTCCTCTGTCCTGCCAACAGTCTAAGAGTACAGCTTTTCCAGAAGGAGACTTTGTACTTCTTTAAGCTTACTGGGTGCTGGAGACATTACCTTTCTCTTGTATAAGCAGCAAGAGAGGGATATTTTCCCTCTCTCTTTGTGAAATGCTATGTGAATCAGTTCTGATTTGAGACAGTTGATTTACATGTAGGAACTGGAGAGTAAAGCCAGGCATGGTAGGTAACACAGAGCTGTCTGTCCTGACACACATCTGTAAGCTCCATGCTTAGAAGAAAGTCTGAAATGGAGTTCATAAGCTCAAGAGCTCTAGAGTTCAATACCAAACTGGATAACATAGCAAAACTATGAAGAAGGGATGGGGATGGGGAGAACAATGCTTTCTAGGTTTGGGATCTGCTAATGCAATTATAAGTTTCATGAATTCTCATTCTTTAGATTATAATGGCTAATACAGATCTACCCTGACAACCACCATTTCCATTTTAAATAATTTCTAGGTAATGTATTCTTTAATGCAGCCCAATACCACAGACTTATACTTTAAAAAAGATAGAGTTCTTGTTTCAATACATATCACACTGGAAGCAAATCCTCCTATAGCCAACAATGTAATAATCTACCCAGCCCATTCAGTGTTCATGTTCTGAGAAAGGGACACACAAACTTCTGAGTGATGGTAAAGAAGAAGGAAGGGAGTCTTGATATCAGGGTGATGCAATTGCCTCAGTGAATACAGAACCTTGCCCATTTCATTTATTACTGAATGTCTTACATCTTGAGGACCCCACCCAGTCCTGAGCAAATTAGAACACTTGTTCTTCCCTTTGTCAAATTTTGGAGGGGTTTCTAAGATGTACTTCAAAGCATTTGGGAAAGAAGAGGGGTCTTCAAAAGTGAGGAAAGTTTGCAAGTTCAAGGTTCTTCACACATTGCCTGATACGGTGGAAATGTCTGCACAGGTGCTGCCACAAACCTGGGGGAAATTAAAGTTCACTAGTGACTTGAAACTTTGAAAATAATGGACAAAATGAAGAGCAGCAAGACACCACATGACGTTCTCAAATTCACCTTTTGGTATGTGACAAGAAGAAGAGCTTAAAAACCAGAGCCTGGTGGCAGGCTTCCAGAAGTTTCCACCTGGGTGTTACTCTACTAAGGTACAGTGCAGGCTACTGTGGACCAGTACCAAAATAATGCAGCAAAATTCCTGCTGCATCCATCTCCCATTGAGCTAAAGGTATGTGATCTATCTATTGGTAAAGGAAAATGTAAACTTTCTTTATAATTCTACAGTGTTTCTATTCCAATTACCAGAGATCTCTAATTCTTTACAAATACTCAAAAGTAGTTTTAGTGTGATCAGTAAAACCTTAATGTGATAGATAAGGAACACATCTTTATAAGCTCAAGGCCAGTCTGATCTATATAGTGAGTTCCTGACTGCCTGGGGTTATATACTAAGACCCTGTCTAAACAGATAGGCAGATAGATAGGCAGGCAGGCAGACAGACAGACAAATCAAAAAGTCCACATTTTTCACATTTAAAAAGTCAAGCATATGGATTGATTCAAGTTGGTAGTGGCTGCCAGCACCCAAGGGACCATAAAGCAGCTCATAGGGCAAGTCCACTGTCATCCAGGAGGCTAGGGCCAGCAGACCCTGCCTGCAGCATGTAGCTACTATTGCTGCAGCTCCCATGCTCCTCACCCTGCTTGGAGTTGGGCAAGTCTGGGGCCGATGAGCAGCAACGAAGATGTGTTGGGGCACCCTTCACAGAAGACAGAGGAGTCTGCAGTAGCCTGGAGCTCTCATGGATCCTGCCCCTGACACACTGCCCAGCCAAAAAAAAAAATCACCCAGATTATGGGCAACAACATGATATTCTGTTGTTGAGATAAATCTCAGTGATAGTCTGGTGTTTACGGTGCTTCAGAAATCAGAAATCTTGAACTAGAACAATGATTCATTGTAATAAGTATTTGGATGTAAAGCTATTTATGTAAAATACACACACACACACACACACACACACACACACACACACACACACAAAAACTGTGCCGGCTCTTTGCTGGCAGATCCTGGTGCACCAGAGAACCTGGTCAAGCCAAGTCTCTGGGGCTGAGGGGAATGGTGAGTGTTGCAGCTCCGATCTCCCGTGCCATCTGGAGAATAACCACCTTGAGCAGTGAGTCTGTCAAAGCAGGAACTTGTTTTATTGTATCAATCTTTTTCTTTATAAAGGGCTGAGAGAGGAGGTGAAGTTTTTTGCTGAGGTGCGATGACATAGGGGAGGGGAAAGTTGACAAAGGGTATGGTGACTGACAGAGCCAACAAAGTTACTCAACAAAGGCAGGCTTAAGCAGGTCGTGCTGAGTGACTCTAGTACAGAAGCAACTGAGACTGTATACAAAACTCAAGCCAGGCTCAGGTTTGTCCTCAAGGCCCAAACCAGGGCCAAATAGAGCCCAACAACCCTGCTCTTTGCAGCCACTTCTAATAATAAATGTGCAATGGAGAGGTAGGCAACATGGTGGGTGGCAGGATGTCTAAGATGGAGAATGGTCCATTTATGGATTGAGCCTCCTTGAAAAACCTCTATGGTGCATGTTGCTGCAAGAGGCCATTTCAATGCCCATAGATTGTATTGCTCCCTGAGGCCATACAGATATCCATGGTCTTTGATGCTGCCAGAGCCCATGTTGATGTTTGTGGTACCTACTGCTAGCGGAGGTCATATTGATGCTTATGATCTGTGCTGCGCTGCTGCCAGAGGCCATGATGAGATCCATGGTCCATCTTGCCATTGGAGACCATGTCAATGTTTGTGGTCATCTCTGCTGCCAGGGGCCATGTAGGAGTGCATGATTCATACTGCTGCTGGTTGTTGTGGACAGGGAAGGTTTTTTTTTTTGTTGTTTGTTTGTTTTTGTTTTTGTTTTTTTTGTTTTTGCAGTGGTATTGTTGACTATAGACTCATGATTGGGAATGAGAGATATTGAAGGCCTCACTGATGACCTGTACCCAGACCCTCTTGAAAGAAAGAAAGAAAGAAAGAAAGAAAGAAAGAAAGAAAGAAAGAAAGAAAGAGAAAGGAAGGAAGGAAGGAGGAAGGAAGGAAGGAAGGAAAGAAAGAAAGAAAGAAAGAAAGAAAGAAAGAAAGAAAGAGAAAGGAAGGAAGGAAGGAGGAAGGAAGGAAGGAAGGAAAGAAAGAAAGAAAGAAAGAAAGAAAGAAAGAAAGAAAGAGAAAGGAAGGAAGGAAG